>JANHFT010009997.1:128159-142390 GCA_032467955.1 Pseudoxenodon macrops | reverse complement strand
TTGTCTCTGAAGACAAAACGTATAAATCTTTCCATTCCCCGCCAACCAATCAGAGCTGAAGAAGCTTTTTGACTGAGAAGCGAAACATCTTCAAAGAAAAACCAGAAAGTCCAGTTGCCTCTTGAAAAAAAAAGCATCTTTGGGAAAAAGCATTTAACACCCCTCAATCCCAAACCAAGATCAAAAATATCCAGATAATCATTAACAAATGGGCCCACCCAGTTTTAAATAAGAGACCAAAAAATAAATCCACTAGTTTCTAAAAAATAATGACAGTGATAAAAAAAAAAGAGTTCTGAGGTAAACATAGCTGTGGTGAAAATTCTGGTTTTAGAATGATACGATTTGACATCATCTATAAAACGTTGGAGGTTTTAAAGTTTTAGAGGACTGGCTTATTCAAGATTGTGCCCTCTTTGAGAAATGACGGGAGGAAAATCCACCCACGGGTGGATTTCCCAGAGAAGTATTCAATAGCCTTGACCATGATGCAAGCCATCATCTATTACACTGATTTTTCCCATTGTGATTTTTGCCCCTCTGCTCACTGTCGGAGGGAAGTCAATATTTCCCTAATCCACTTCCTTTAGCAACAGAGAGGCAAGATTGATTATGCTTTTTTTTCTTTCCACATTACCTTTGTATCGAAGACTTTTCTTCCCATCAATAAGAGCCTAGCTCTGCTTCTGTAACGTTCCCCCGGCCTTCCTCGTCTTCCCTTCTTCCCGGCCTCAGATGTCCTTCACATCTCCCATCATGCACACGGCTAGAGGTGACTGGTTTATAAAGGGGGCAGCTCGGATTTATTGACCAGAAACAGGGGAGGGAAGAAATGGGCCACGCATAAAGCCCCAAGGTCCTGCCCTGACGAGTGAGGTGCCGGTAGTGAAAGAAAGCAAAAGACTATTTCAGAGTCGATCCGTCAGATTCGGTGGACGCAGCAGTAATAGGAAAATGTGATAAACTGTCACCGGGAGATGGTTCTTAATTCCCTGGGCCTTAACGGTGGGAGAAGACAATAGGGTCAGACGAAAAAAGATTTCCTTATGAAAATTTTATCAACCACTCGGGCAAATGGCTGTGGGGAAGATGCTCAGCGCTCGGGCAAACCTGGAACTTCTTCCTTTTTCTTCTTCTTCTTTTCTTTTTTTCCTTTACAAGGTAAGGAGAACAACCCTTGCCTCTCGCCCTTTCCACCCCCCCCTCCCCAAGATATTAAGGGCACTCAAATTGAATTAACACCAAATCAGGCCGATGCACTTAACAATACAAATGCACTTAAGGGATGCCTCAGGATGATTTGTGACTAAAGAAAGCAAAGAAGAAAAGAGGCTTCCAGACCACAGGGGTGGTGTTGCGTGTCATATACAGGAAAAGCCATAAGTAGAACTTGGAATACCGGAAAGCCCTTGAACTTCAGAGGCCTCTCAAATACCTGAGGCCCGGCCATAAAAGAGATGGCCTATTTTGTGGGAGGCAGGCAAACAATTGATAAATAAATTACAGCCAATTTTCGCAGCGGTACGGTCTCCATTACCTCTGACAGCAGCAGAGTCCCTGGCTGAAACAAGGAGAGGTGAATAATAGTGTATCAAGTAACCAGGGAGAGAGTTTCCTTTGCGATAACAACAAGGCAAAGATCCCTCACCAAAGGGAACGGAGGTGAGCAGGGAAGGAGCAAGGAAAGAGACCGGAATATTCCGCTGGGGAAGATCGAGTGCTTCTTGACTAGGGAGCAGTACAGGTGGTTCTTGACTTACGACCAAAATTTATGTCATCAAGTCAGACAGTTGTTAAGTGAATTTGGCCCCATTTTACAATCTTTCTTGCCTCAGTTGTTAAGTGAATCACTGCAATTGATACGTTAGAGATAACTGATCATCTGCAGTGATTCGTTTAACAAATGTGGCAAGAAACGTCGTAAAATGGGGGCAAAGCTCAATTAACAAATTTCTTACTTAGCAACATAAATTCTGGACTCAATTGTGGTCGTGAGTCAAGGACTACCTGTATTACCGAAGGAGAAAACAGAACATATCCACTGTTTGAGTGGCAGGAAACACGGACACAAATGACAGAACAGTCACTAGGAAAAAGAAAAATTGAGATCCAGAATTGAAAATATTTTTGATAAATCCTATTCCCAATTATCTCTTCTGTTGGAAAAATACGTCTACTCATTTCCAAGTCATTTAACGTATCATTCATGACTGGCAGAGACATGGTAACAAGGTCAGCCAATGAATAGGCATAACAACGTGGTCAGCCAATGGGGACTGTTTGGAAACTGAAACAGTTTGGAGGCTGGGCGTGGCTCAGCTCTAAGTCTGTGCAAAAGCTGCTGAATTGAAACTGAAACTGTTCTCTCTTCTGCTGTTGCTATTGTATATTTATTTCATGTGTTATATTGTATATAAAGAGAAGTTAATGAATCCTGCTGAATCAGTTACCTGTGTGTGCTTTCTGGATTTGATTTCTGCAACAAACTCTGACAGTCTATCCTGACTCTAGTTCCAACCTGCCCATCCTTTGTTCAAAAGATGGTCAAGTTTCATTTGAAAGAGACCTGCACCACCCTTTTAAATTCAGATCAGGGATCCCACTATAAAAAGGGACAAGAATATAGGAGAAACTTTTAAAAATGGGTGTGGATTTAAAAAAAAAATCTGGCATACAAATATTGTTTCAACTTAACTATGTTGTTCATCTATTACATTTTAACATTACACCCAATCACAAACACATGCCAGAAGTTATAACAACAGAAACATGCTAGTTTGATTGTGATGTACCTCCTCCTCCTTCTTATAGTTCAGTGAATTAGGCAGTTGTTTGTCTGGGCCACTTCTGAATATTGTCTGTTGTGAATTCAAGATGTTTTACCCCTCTATCACCCTAGTTATGAATCTTCCATACCTCTATCAAGGTCATCTTCTCTACAGACATAGAACATTATTACGGTATTTTCTATATTAGTGCAAGTGTGCATGCACTTTTTTTTTGCCAACTTCTTTAAATTGATTTTTGCCAGGCTATGTGAAAATTGGTTATAACAAATAGTTGCAATCTAGCAACCAGTATGTTCTCAGTAAAAGATATCAAACTTATTTGATGGATAAAACTTGCATCAAAACATAAATCTGATCTGCTCTAGAAATGTTTGTAAGGAAAGGAATGTCCCAGTTTCAGTAAGACCTTTAAAATGCATGTAGTCACATCAATGGACAGATTTTATGAGTGTTCTTATTTGGATTTCAAAATGTTAAGGCTACATAAATTACTTTGATGATAAAACAACAGTGTCCATAAAGCCATGTATAGAAATGAAATGGAATTCTGTTTATGTAAGATTTTGTTGTGCCTCTTAGCTACATGGTTTTGGTTAAAAAAAATGGAATGAGCAATTGCATGGCTAAGTTGTTAGAATATTTTGTTTATTCATAATTATTAAACTGCACTCTTTGAAAAATAAATATTACTATGGATGATTTCTGTAGTGCTTCAATGTGTAATATGCCTTGAGATCACAAAGAGTAGTGATATAGTAGATTCAACTGTACAAATTAAGAATCATTCACAAGTGTCTGGTTTCTAATTAGCCTTCTGAAGTCAGAAGGAAAATATTTTTGGCATTTGTCAACTTGATTTTAACAACATCTATATTCTAAACTGGATGATAAGACTGCGTTGCATAAACTTCTCTTTTTAAAGAAAAAAAAACCTTATTACATTGAGAATGAAAATGTATTTCAAAAAAAAGGAGGAAAAGGAGAAAATATCAGCTGATGGTGGAAAAGAAAATAGCGCTGCAATTTGGACCCAAAGAATCTTGGAGATATTTAATGCCTGAATGAGTGAATCAGACCCATTGTCAGTTATTTATTTCAGTGGGTTCTGGAATGCTCTCAAATTCCTTGCCAACAACTGCCAATCTGCCAAAAGCTTCTATTGAAAACAAAATCCAGCATGGGATAAGGAGAATTTAGAGACACCCGTCATACAGTAACAGTTCTGCAAACAAAGGGATGAGCAAATGTTTTGCCTGAAACACCCCAAAAAGATACTGAAAGAATGATCAGCAAGGATTGAAAAAAGAAACATACCAAATATTCATGATGGGCTGGATAAACAGAAAATGGAAAAAACTTGCAGTGGCTGTTTATATAATTGTCTCCTGAATCCATCTGGGAACTAGCCATTATCCAGTTTCAGTAAAGCTCATAGAAACATCACTGTGGAATCAATTTGAAGGTCCGTTTACACTGGCATTTTTCTCTAAGAGAACATAACCAGATGTGTTGCAAGATATGTATTAAATGTCCTATATATAATGTTTTATGCTTTTTAAAATTAAATGTTAAAGTTTTTATTTTCATTTTGTTTTAAGCTGCTTTGAATGACTATATAAGCAGAAAGGGTGGGGTTTTTAAATTGTATAACAACTTTCTAAATATATACATTACTTTGCCCCCATAGCAGTGCTTCATCTGGCCTGAATGGTTTTGGGGTTATTGGATTTTTGGTTGTGTTTTTTTTTTGTCATTCCCTTTCTACACCTTTTCTCTTTCTTTCATTATACCTTGAGAAAACACTTCATTGATAATAACTTCAGTTTCTTACCCCTGATATTAGAGATCAGCTGATCAGACAAGAAACTCAGCACTCAGAAATTTGCTGTTTTTAAACCCTGAGAAGCATTTTCCTCTCCTTGCAGATTAAGGATTGCCTATCTCAGTGCGGTGGAGAGCAGAGGTTATCATTCTCTCTCTCTCTCTAATGGAAATGCTCAGAAATAGATCCAGAGACTTCGGTTTCTGCTTCTGGAGAATTCACTATAGCCATGTTTTTCAACCTTGGCCATTTGAAGAAGTGTGGACTTCAACTTCCAGAATTCCCCAGCCAGCAAAGAATTCTGCAAGTTGAAGTCCCCACATCTTCAAGCTGCCAAGGTTGAGAAAAATACTACACTATAGCATTGTAAGTGTCATGATTGTGCAACACACCATGCGAGATATCTGGAAAGCTGCTTATTCTAACCTGGAAACTAACAGCTCCATCTCCATTGGAAGATTTCCATCAGGATTGCTCCAGTCCAAGAAAGAAAAATCCCAGCAACTTTCCCCCCCCTCAATTATGAAAAGTTCAGAACAGATATCCCATATGGATTTCAGGCATGTAGTGAAAGAAGATTGCAAGCTACATATTAACCTCCACCAAACTGTTGCCCACCAGTTCACAAGTCTCATCATTTTCAGCCAGCACTGGCATCTTGGTTAGCAATAATAGCAGTAATGACTTCAATGATTTTCACTTCTTAGCTGAAGGAAAAGCATATTTGAGCAATTTAGTCATACAGTATGTCCATGGGTCAGTCTGAAAAAAAAGTCCCTGGCTGTTTTAATTTGCTATACTTTTATGTTATCAAGAAGTGTCAGAAGGAAGAAGCAATTTCTTACGAGTGCCATCATTTCCTCTCTTATCCTGAACATTGAATTGCCCTATTTGTTTTTAAATTTATTTTAAAAGCGTATGCCAATGTGTGCAAACATGGACATCGGGAGACTGAGAATACTCCTTGTGTAGCAATGGGTCTGTGGATGCATGTGATTCTGACCATTCTCCATTTTGTGGATGTAATTCTGCTATTTCTACAGAATATATTCAGTGCCTCTCCCAATTCTGGGATATTACTTTGATACATACAACGTTCCTAAACTGTCCAGTAGTCCCTCCCCATACATTTTAGGCTTCTGTGGCATGATGTCAGTTTAGAAGTGCTACTTTTTAAAATATATCTTCATGTTATTTCTTTATGTACTTACATTTATGTGACATTACCAATGTTCCAGAAGCTTTGGGCAAGAAGCCATTTTGGAGCCACTCATATATTTTCTTGGCTTTCTGCCTTTTTTCTGTTTATTTTTTTATATACAATTATATGCAACCATTGCAGCATCCCCATGGTCATGGGATCAAAAAAAAAATCAGAAACCTGGCAACTGACTCATATTTATGACATTTGCAGTGTCCTGCGTCACATGATTAACCTTTTGTGACTTTCTGACAAGCAAAGTCGATGGGAAAAACAGATTCACTTAACAACTGTGTTACTAATATAACAACTGCCGTGAGCCACTTAACCACTGTGGTAGGAAAGGTTGTAAAATGGGGCAAAATTCACTTAACGACTGTCTTGCTTACCAACAGAAATGTTGGGCTCAATTGTGGTTGTAAGTTGAGGACTACTTGTATTAAAAAGCAAAGCTACAGTTACGCTCATCAAATTTGTTTCTCTGGACAACATCTAGGGAAGGAGAATGAGAAGGGCATAGAATAGGATTTCTGATACTACTGTTTTAAAAAGTGTATTTCTGAATTTGATGACACTCCAGATATGCAGTCTAGGATATTTGTTCATGGACCAGCTGTATCAGAACATCACTTTAGCATTAGGACTTTCCTATCTGAGTTTCATCTCCATAATCCCAATCTCAAACTTCAAGAGAGATAGCCAGCTGAATCTGAAGTTCCTCTTTCATAGAAATTGAAATAAGTGCTCTTCTGCAAACCAAGGAATTGTCTTTTTTATATTCAGATTCTTCAAGAAAGTGTGACTTGGAGAAGAAGGATGGATGGAGAGAGAACCTTGTAGGGTCTGATCCAGCTGTAGACACAGCAAGTTGTTCATTTGGAGTTGTCCATGGTGCTGTCTGTTAGGGATGGATCAGAACACTTTGTTCCACTTTAATGTAACTATGAATGGGCTTCTTGTTTGATGTATAATTGGAGGGAGGATGGCCAGAAAAAGAAAGGAGAAGAAGTACTTTCCAGTGCTACATTGGAAAAAGTATTTGGCTATTTCAGCTTGACAGAACAAAACAAGCTCCTTGGAAATTGGGACAGCCCACAGAGACTCTTGAATAGTGGCTTTACTGGCATGCTTGGAATTACTGCTGAAATTTCACAGAAAAAGCATGAATGTTATGCTAGTAAAACTGTGTATTTAAAGGTTATGAATGTGACATTATGGAAAAGGACATTCATACGATAAGAGCAGTATTACTGGAAATCCAAACCCCAACATATTCAAGCTTATTAACATTTCCTAAAAGCACACTTCCATAATATTATAGTAAAGAAGTGGCATGATTCCATGCATATTGATATTAAAATCAACCTCACTTCTTGTTTTAGAGGTTATTTTATCCAGAATGATTATTGCTGAAAATGTACAGTTCTTGAACATCCTGTGGTTGATGATAGCTTTCATTAGTTCATCTGGGTGTGTATGACTTTTGACTTTCCAGTACAAGGAATCCAATATACTTTTTGGAGACCTAAGCATTCATATTTTCCAAGCACCTCTTTAAACAATCAAGCTATATAATTTCTCTCGTCTCAGAATGCATTAATTTTGTCCTTGAATTTGGATGATGCACTAAAAAAACATTTTCATAGCTCCAAAATGACTTTTTTTCAATGCCATTCTGGCTGCAATGAAGTATTGATTTGCTAACACGCACGTATTTTGTAATTTCTTAAGAATACAGTCTTGGATATTTCATGGCATGTATTGCTTATATAATAACATTATTTCCTTCAACAATGAAAATTTGTGAACATTTGTTAAAGTTCACATATCACAAATTTGGGACATATTTTTCCTGTTTACCTGTCTTCTGTGTCTACTTGTTCTAACTTTTAATGATGGATGGCTTTTTTTATAAATAATTTTTATTAGACTTATTTCAACCTTAACACCAATGTTTCCACTCATTACAGCATGATAAGGGCCAGTAGAATAAAAAGGACAGTCATCTTCATACATCCAAAGGTCTCACAATTCAAGAATACACCATGACTGAAGTAATTCCATATTACACAGTTCAGTGGACTCATGCAAGCATTGTTTATATTGCTATAAGTCACAATTCCCTGGGTCATCCTAGAAATTTGCTAAGCTGTAGCTCCAGAATTTCGTACATTGACCAAGATGGGTGAGTCTGCTGGAAGTGGTAATTGAATAACACCTGAATGTTAGTTTGAATGTTACAGATTGCCCGTATCATGTGACTCACCTGCTTTAAAAGCTTTACATGATATATAAACCTACTCATGATCACTTAGCATTATCAATGAACCATTTTATTGTGATGTAAAATTATTTGTGAATCTTTTGTTATTCTTTCGGCTTCTATTTACCTATTGCTGCATGTTGTCAAATAGATTATTTCTTCTTTTATGTCACTCCTTTTCCATATGTATGTATATTGACAACTTTATCCAACCCCTGATGGAGTATTTCTTTTCTCTACTCTTGCTGATCATTCTTTCAGCATCTCTTTTTTGTGGATTCAGGCAAAACATTTGGGTTTCATTTGCTCATCCCTTTGTTCGCAGAACTGTTACTGTATGACGGGTGTCTCTAAATTCTCCTTATCCCATGCTGGGTTTTGTTTTCATCAGAAGGTTTTGGCAGATTGGCAGCTGTTGGCAAGGAATTTGAGAGCATTCCAGAACCCACTGAAATAAATAACTGACAATGGGTCTGATTCACACATTCAGGCATCAAATATCTCCAAGATTCTTTGGGTCCTAATTGCAGCGCTATTTTCTTTTCCACCATCAGCTGGTATTTTCTCCTTTTCCGAAATACTTTTTTTTTTTTTGCTTAATGTGGTGTACAAACCTCTTTCAGGTGCAATAAGAAGAAACTTAATAAGGCACATTTTGGAAGTCAAAGTGCCTTTTTTTTCCTTTAAAAAAGAACTATACACGATGCAGTCTTACATTTCTTGTAGCACATCTGGTCGTCTCCTGTCGTAGAAAAATGCTACTCTAAATAGGCCTTGAATTTGATTTAACAGTGATGTTTCTATAATCTTACTGAAACTGAGTAATGGTTAGTTCGCCAACTGATAAAGATCCAGGAGACAATTATGTAAACATCCATTTTGAATTTTTTCCATTTTCAGTTTAAAAAAAACCCTGCCTCCTCACCATATCCCAGGGAGGCATATTGAAGAAAGAAATCTCTGCCCAAACGTAGACAGATATATATTGGTTCTAAGTGGGGACAAATTCGATTGCTGAAATGTATCCCCATCTCTTTTCATCATAAACACTACAAACATCTTTCTTGAAAATTATTACTTTTGGTTACTGATAGGGTGCCAAGGAGCCTGCCAGAATAGTTACAAAACTATATTTCTAAATATAAGATGCTAAAAATGAAATATTCTTAAGTTTTATCATGCACGAGGGATGATGGGAATCTTTCAGGGAAATTGGAACTGCTTGTTTTTTATTTACTTTTAACTAATGCATTACACATTAAATGTATTAAAACATTCATAGGAACAGAAAACGCATTAAAACATATAAAGGAATAGAAAAAATAGCTGCATAAAAGAAAAAAATAAGATTGAAAGTCATATGGTAGATAAGAATAAAATAGAATCAGTGGCATATAAATTTAACAAATGAAATAAAACAGCAGTAAGGAAACAATGACAATAAAATTTAAAATTCATTATTTCATTACCAGTAATTGATTAATTAAAAATAATTGATGTAAATATACGGTAATTAAATATTAATAAAATCATTGTCATCTTAAGAACTATCTATAAATCTCTAAAATTTAATTATTAATATTGATACACTATTGTTTGTCATTGTTCAAAAGGTAAATGCATATGTAAAAGGTGGAAAGAGGAAAAGAGAAATAATTTTAAAATTTTATTAAAAAGAAAGAAGAAAAATAATTTTAAAAGCTTTTAGGAAACTAGAGAGTAAACTCCATCCCAATGTATCAGACTGAGAGTTATATCAATTTATTGAAAAACACTAAAATTACTTCTAATTACACTTTTTATGTCAATTCTTTTCCTCTTAAAACCCCCACAAGAGACTACATTTATATGGCTGTGGGATATATGATATACGGGGGAACCTGTTCTTACTTTCATCAAACTACTGTTCTAAATATATACTGTGAATTTTGTCATTGAACCATATGTCCTGAGTTTGTTTTTCCAATCTGATATTGGCAAAGTGACTCTTGTTCAATGTTGATCTAAATTTATCCTCAGTCATCAGCATTAATCGGAATAAATTATAGTATTTTTATTTACTTATTCTGAAAAAAATTCCTGTTAGAAAAAAATGAAGTTTTTTCTATTTTGTTTTTTTTAAATAATACTACCGGTATGAATTTCTTTTGAATAATCTTGAACTTTTTATGTCCACTATTTATGCTTACATATTCCTTCTGCATCACATTTCCAGCATGTGATTTTTCTGTATTTGCAGAAAATAATTTCCAATTCTTTCTAAAGCTATATACCATTTACAAATACTTTGTATCAGTTTTCTCTTAAATTATAAGAAAAATAATAGGATTTTTTTTCAGTCCCCCCCCCCCCAATTATATTGTAATTGTATAGGAGAAGAGCAGGTACAGCTTGGAGGGGGGGGGCAGAATTAAGCATGTCAACAGTTTAGAATAATTTTATCCTGGAAAAACCCAACAGGTGAATAGGGTCGGGGACAGGAGCGAGGAAGTGTAGGGAGGCCCGGGTGGGAAAATTAGACCCTAATTTGGCTCAGTACTGCTGGATCCTTACCTTGCATTTCTCAAGCAATTCCAATCTATGGATGCGGCTGATATGGCATTTTGGCACACTGCAACTCTGGTGCTGCTTGCCACCTCACAAGGGAGGTTATAGGGCAGAGATGGGAGGGAAAATAGGTGAAGGAAAAATTGGAAATAGACCTTTACTTTACTGAGTCACAAGGCACCAAGCCCAATATGACTTGGATTCAGATACGTACTTAGTTAATGACCTACAATTCTTAGTTAATGATAGTCAAGATTGCTATCACTACACAATACAGTCACATGATATCTCACTTTATGACTGCATTGCTTGTGGTTGTAAGTTGAGGACTTCCTATAGGAAATTTAGTAAATAGTGTTGATGTAAAGTAAATGTAGTTAGGTCTGCATTGTCTCCTTTTTCCTAATTTTCTTTCCTTACTCCTTCTTACTCCTATTCTATGCTCAATATAATTTTGTTTACCCTGCAAAGTAATAGCATGATGACCAATATGTTCATGTACACACCCCATTGGTTCCCATTTCCTCTCCCCAAGCCCTCATACCTGGATTCTATATGATTGGTCTCAAATCAATCGTAGAGGGGAGACCCAGATGTGAGGGTTTGGCAAGGGGGAGATAAAATGGGAACCAAATGGTTTCCAGGTCAAAAAAGGCTGTTGTATAAACATACAGTTGTTCAATTTCAATGCCATCAATAATTCTGCCAATTATTTATTAACTGGAAGAACAAGAGAAAGAAGCCTTGAGTTAAACCTTTAAACCTTAAACCTTTGAACATGACTTTTATATTTTTACAACATCAATAAGCAATGAATTACCGTACCTTGTATGCCTTTGTCCTTTGTTGTTCTCTTTATTGCAATAAGAACTCTAATCTAATCATACCAAGTCTGAAAAAATGAAGCCAAGACAACTCATATTATTCTATGAAATGTCAGAGGTTCTATGATTTACTGCCAGGGTCAGGTGGGAAGCCTGACTCCTATTATGTGTATCTCTACAATTTGAACATTGTTCACTGATTTCTCATTTCCTTTTCTATTTTATTAGCTAGTTACCAGTGCATAAGAACACTTGTACTTTTATGTTACAACTGCTGAAATCATGAACATTGATTTGAACATTTAAAAAGTGAACAGACAGCTGTGCCTCCTTCTAAGTGAAGGATCAAAGTTTCCTAATCTATCTCTTTTGATCACATACAGACTGCAAGGATTTTTATCGTGGCTTTGTGCAGATCATAGTTCTCTACAAGTGATCTTTGAATAGCCAGCGAGTACAGAATGAAACACCCTGTAATCCCTTGATTGTGTGCAGGAATGTTATACTTCATTATAAATCAGATCTGAACCTTAGTTATATAAGCAAGTCTTTAACATTTGTTTGGTTGAAGAGATATGCATATTGCACGTTTTGTTGTATTTCTAAACACATCATCTTTCTTGATTTCTGGTTTCTACATCAAGAGAGGCAGGTGTTATTTTCATATACCCTATGGCAAAATTCCTGTGGTTTCCAGTAGGAGCAAAAACATGTTGCTTTTCCTCCCTAAAAATAAACCCAAAGAAACCAACCCTCCATCAAATCAAGAAAAAGAGCTGCTGGAATTAGCAGCTAAACAATTCAAAGGCAAATATGAAAGAACTTTAGATTTGGGGAAAATATGCCCTCCACCCCCACTCTCACAAGAATTATTCACATGCTTGTGAACAGTTCAAACATCAAGAGAATGGGGGAAAAAAGTAAACAAAGGATGGAGCCGCTGTAAAAAGTTTATGATAGTTTCATCCCCTTGCCCTGGGGAAATTATAACTCTTCTAAGAGTGGAATGTAAAAATGCAGAATGGTGTTTAGCTCTCCCACCCCTCTGCCAAACTTAAGATCTTCAGCTTTTTTGCAGCAGACGGTGGCATTTAAACATATATAAATCATAAAATTTATAACATGAATGTGTCAATGTAAATGCTATGTATGTATGCCCAGTAGCACAGGTGGGTTCCTACCAGTTCTAACCGGTTCTTTAGAACTGGTAGTAACTCGGCAATGATATCACGAAGCTGGTTCCTTCTGTGTCTCCGTGGGTGCCGCCATTTTGTATTTTGCTTCTGCACATGTACAGAAGCTATTTTTTTTATAGCAAAACAATCCACAAACCACCCCTGCCCAGTAGCCATAACATATTACTATGATCGTCGAACTTTTGTACATCAGCCTTTGTAGATCAATCATCTGTGTATGGTGGGGGCTACAAAAATACCCAGTCTCAACCAGGGGTGAAATCTAAAAATATTCCCTACCGGTTCTGTGGGTGTGGCTTATTTTGTGGCCGTGGCTTGGAGGATTAGGTGACTGGGTGGGTGTGCTTTTACACTTTACACAGAACACAAAAAACTTTTACACTTTTATACAACACAACACAAAACAACACAACTGACTCAGACACCATGCAAAAGCAGCTGTACTGACTCACACACAAAGCAAAAGCACACAAAATGGCACCAGCAACAGATTTAACACATTTAACAATTATAACAGATTTGGAGAGAACCGGTTTCTATGATGTCACCAGCTGCTTGCAACCTACTCTACAGAACCGGTGGGAAATGGTAGGATTTCACCCCTGATCTGAATTTTGATTGCGTGATCACGGGGATGCTGCAACAGCGGTTAAGTGTGAAAAAAATGGTCATAAGTCACTTTTTTTCAGTGCCGTTATAACTTTGAACGGTCACTCAATGAACTGTTGCAAGTTGAGGACTACTTGCATAGGAGCTCTCAGCCAAGAGAAGAGGCCGTCATCCATGATGTGTTGATTTCTCCTTTGCTGGACATCTTCTGGATATCAGAGATGCCTTATATCAGGAGTGTCAAACTCAAAGCCATGGGGCTGGATCTGGCCCATGGGGCTTCCCTGGAAACAGCGAAGGACTGGCCCGTGGTGCCTCTGCCAGCAAAAACAGAGCTTGGGAGGGCCGTGTGCAGCTCTCCCGAGGTCTGTTTTCGCTGGAAGAGGGTTGCAGGAGGCCACCGCAGCCAGAAACGGAGCTTGGGAGCCCATTTTCACTGGCAAAGTGTTCAGGCTACCATAGGCGCCTCCGACACGAGTGACGTCGAGCTGGCCACGCCCCCTGACCACGCCCCCCTCAATCAAACATAACCCTGATGCGGCCCTCAATGAAATCGAGCTTGACACCCATGCCTTAGGTCTTGCAATGGGTAGAAGGTTGGACTGGATAACCCCTAAGATCCATTCCAATGCTGTGATTCTGTGATTCTACACATTATTGGAGTCTTGCCAAAGATGCCAGATCTTGGCGGATGCTTACGCCTCTAAGCAAGACTGCATGCTCAGTTCCTCGAAGGCGGATTGCTGAACCCTTCTCACTTTGTAAATCTACTTCCCGCAAACATAATTTTGAAGGTTCAAAGAGAGAATAGAATAGAATAGAATAGAATAGAATAGAATAGAAAATATGGAATGGAATGGAATAGAATAGAATAAAAAATATGGAATGGAATGGAATTGAATTGAATAGAATAGAATAACAGAGTTGGAAGGGACCTTGGAGGTCTTCTAGTCCAACCCCCTCCCTAGGCAGGAAACCCT
>JANHFT010009997.1:108741-125796 GCA_032467955.1 Pseudoxenodon macrops | reverse complement strand
ACATCAGGACTCCAGAGCCTGGGGAGGCTGTTTTCCCCCTCCTGGAGGGCCAAAAATACCCCCACCCCCACCCGTAGTGGTGCAGGAGGCTGACTAGGCCACGCCCACCATGGCCACACCCACCCAGCAACCAGGCAAAGAATCCCTTGCTAAAAAATTTAAAGCCCACCCCCACCTTTTACAAGCCTGTTTTTAATTTTTGAAACATACATTCACTCCTGTCATCAGAGTACAAATTACCCACTACAAAGTGTGTAAATTATTTACAGGTATCTGTAATCCTGTAGTAATCCTGTAGTAAGTAGTATGACAGTCAAAACTTCATCTAAGTCCTATTCATCAAATTTTCAAGCAGATTCACTTTATAATGCTTTCCCTAACCCAGCTTCTCAAATTTGGCTGGCTGGCTGGGAAATTCTGGGATTTGAAATCCACTCATCCTAAATTTTTGCAGCGATCATTCACCTAAATACCTTTTTCCTCTCTTGTAGCATTCTTCGCTTCATCATTCCACCAAGGGTCATTTTTTCGTGTTTCTGATTAGCACAGATTACCGTATTTTTCTATGTATAAGACGATACTTTTTCTTTAAAATATTTACCTAAAAATGGAGGGGCGTCTTATGCATGGGGGGGCAAAGAAGGAGAACCGCGGTTGCAAGACTGCCGATACCTATCTCTGCAAACTAGTCTCACAAATGAAACTTCCAATTGCAGAGACAAGCTAGCAGGTTTCCTTCAATCATGAGCCTTATGTCACTGATGTCAGCTGATGCTGCGGATGCCCAGATGCGACAGGAGGGAGCGGTAATGTCGGAGCGTTCTGAGCCCATAAAAATGTCAGAAAACAAAAAAATAAATAAATACTGGTACCGGTAAGCGAATGTACTTTACTCTGCAAAATAAATGTCTTCTGTTTAATGTTTAAAATATTGGTTTCTGAATTTTGGGTAAGAAAAGGGGGGAAGGGGCATCCTATAGATGGGGGAGCGTCTTATAGACGGAAAAATACGGTAACTAACAGCAGAATGGGGGAGGATGGAAGCCAATGGGAAAAGAGCAACTCACCTCTGCAGAAAGACCGGCTTTAAGAGGAAGCCTTCGTTCTGACTGCTCGGGGTCCCTTCCACTCCCACATACTGCTCCACATAATTAGTCAAATGCTGGAAGAGACAAGACAAGACAGGAAGTCACTCTCTTCTCCCGTACAGGAAGTCTGATGCAAAACATCCCTTTCCGGCCCTCCTGGGAGAGTCCCAGGCATTTCTCTAAGGAGCATGAAATCAAGTTCATCTTTGAGGGAGGGGAAGGAGGTGGGGATTACCTGGACTTCCATGGGGTCCTCAGTCTGAGTCTCTTCGGTGTCCAAAAGTTCAATGGTCATGATCACTTGGTCCTTCCTTTGAAGGAACATCACCTGTGGGGGGGAAAGGCAGCATGAAGAACAGAGGCCCAAGAGAAGGCAGTCCGTGTACTCCAAGGCACAAAGGTGAGATTATCTCCAAAGTGCTAATTCCCATACAGGGAATTTCTCATTAGGTGGGTAATGGAATAGGCTGTTCTGACCGAGGCTTACCCAGCAGCACGAAGCTGAGTGCCCGTCCCGATAAACCCCTTTTATTCAATTTACAGTGAATTCCCCTCCAGCAAAGTCTTTCCTCTCCCACAGTCTTTCAAGATGGTTCACAATTACCGACCTTTATCAGGCTTGGAGAGTGGCCAGGCCGATATCTTTCAGACGCCCGCTTGGCAAGAATGGAGAAATGAACTAATTGTCTCCTGCAAACTCCACTCCCCTTTCGCTCCTCTTTTATTCCCTCTGGGAGGGGCCATTATTCATCATCTACCTGTGGCCTTACTCCCAAGTCGACCCTTGTTCTTTAGCTGCTCACTTCATCTTCTGGCAACTCTGCGCATGCGCACACTGGGAACAGACTCCAGCTGTTCATCTGCCTCACTGATGTCTGATTCTGAAGGCAGCTGATAATTGGCATACGGCCCTGGCCCCCCCTCTGCCTCCGACACAGAGCCCTCATCAGAGCCTTCCCCAGACTCCATGTTCCTCCCCAACCTCCTCACTGTCCGAATCTGCTGGCTGCTGGCAGGCCACAACACAGGCTCCCTTTAAAAGTTCAACCGAGGAGAGGAGATACTGCCAGTCTTGGAATCAACCTTCCATGACGTGGTAACCTTCAGATTTACTGGATTTCAGTTTTGATCGCATCAACCGCCAACCGAAGTCCAACATATCTAAGCATCCTCAGGCGAGGAGAAGTAAAGGCGTGGAGGCTTGTTTTGGGGAAAGGGGCTGCTGTACCTTGAAGCAGTTCTCATCGGCCATGCAACGTTCCGCCTTCCACTGGTAGCTGGTTTCCTTTGCGGCGCGTACACATTGCGAAGAGAGGTTGCCACCCGCTGCCCCGTGCTTTCGCTCGCTCAGATACAGCTCCACAACTTTCAGGCAGACATCATCACTCACCAAGTGATGCAGCTGTTGCCCCCCAAAAGAAGCAGATGGAGGAGAGACAGAGAGAGAGAGAAGCAGAAAATACCGACATCAAGCAGGGTATAAAAAGGCCACAAAATGTTCCACACCTGAAACCTCATGCAGGGCAGCTTAACCAGAAACCCATGAAACCCAACCCAGTGCTCAACTCAGGCAGACCATGAGTTATGACCATTCGTTTAGTGACTGGAGTTATGATGGCGCTGAACATAGGAACTTATGACTGGTGCTCAAAAGTTCTGGCTGTTACAGTGCTTCCTCCTCCCCGCCCCCCATGGTCAGGTAAACAAAATTTGGGTGCTCGGTCACCAACTCACAATTATGACTGGTTGCAGCATCCTGTGGTCACATGATCACCATTTGTAACATTCCCTGTTGGCTCCCCACAAGCAAAATTAATGGGAAAGATGGTAGGAAGGGTGCAAGTCACTCAGGTAGATCTTCCCCCCCACTGTCCTTCGCTCACATCCATTGCGTCTTCCTCCCTCATCGCAAGCCCTGCATCGTCCTTCCCTCTTTGCCTTGAACATAAAAACCTCCTTCCCACCCCTTTCGCTTGTAAACATGCACTCACTAGCGCCACCCTTCCCAGGCCATTCCTGTGCTCACACACACACATGTACCCACCCTACAGGGCCTCCTTCCCCTGGCCTCCCTGCACCCACATGCACCCTCCTTCCCCTGTCTTTCTGAGCTCACGCCACTCATACTGCACTGCAATCTTCCCCTGCCCGATCTTGTGTGGCCTTTCGCAGGGTCTCCCGCCATGACCCACTACTATACCCCACACTCCATACCTGGGACTCTCTCTGTCACTTAACAACCCACAGATTTTGGGTTTACATTGACAACTGCGACCGCCTAGATTGCCATCACTAAGCGATGCGGCCCCGTGACTTGCATTTTTACCATTACACTGCCTAATAATGGCAATCCTGATCCCAACTGCTGTCATAACTCGAGGACTACTTGTAATGCCAAACGGAACCACATTTCTGAATGGCCTCAACTGCATGTAGATAATACCCTGTTTCCTTGAAAATAAGACCTCCCTGGATAATAAGCCCAACCAGGCTTTTGAGCGCCTGCGCTAAAATAAGCCATCCCCCGAAAACAAGCCCTCCCTAAAACACAGCAGCAGCCATGAGGTGACCATGCTCACCACCTCCTGCACCTCAAAAATAATAAGACCGCCCCAAAAATCAGGCCAAGCATTTATTTTGGGGGTCAAAAGAAAATAAGGCCCTGTCTTATTTTCGGGGAAACACGGTAGCACTTTTAGTTTTTCCCTCATGGAGGAAGTTCTGGAATTGTATCTTGAAATCCTGAATTCCTCAGAGCAGGCCCAGCCTTACAAACTAGTAACAGAGTTCACCACAAAAAAAAGGGGGGCTGCTTGAGATGTTATTTCTGTGTAAGAGGTTCAGCGGGGGCCAAATTATAACAAGCTGAAAGCAGATACCAAAGTAAGCTCTTATATATTTTCCTCACACCCTGGACAAGGATGCAATTACCTGTCGGACAATATTTTGTACAAGCTTGTCCATGGTAAAACCGATGTAGGCATGAATGGTGAACATCTCTCTCAAGGTGTCCTCATATTGAGTGGGGTCAATGTTGCCATCCAGCAAATTCCTCACCAAGTCTAGGAAGGCTGGGTAATATTCCTCCAGCTCCACTTCACCTGAGGGAAGAACAGGAATCAGACACCCCGTGGAAAAAGGTAACTGCTTGAGCATCTCTGCAGAAAGGTGTGGGGTGCTCAGTTAGACGCCAAACCAGTTTCCACACCTATCTGTGTGCCAGTGATTTGAGTGACTTCATCTGTGTAAGGGACACCAAGCGTTTAAATAAGGTAAGATAACCTTTATTGTCTATTTTTTTTCTGTGAATACATTGCCGCACATTAAAAAATGAAGTTCTGATGCCCGCTCTCAAATATATATCGATCTCCCTACACATACATATAAATAAGGTATCCATATATACATATGTGTCCAGGATCCATAGCATCCTTCGACATAAATTGTTTCAACTCCTATCCTCAAAACAACGATATAGAGTACTGCACACCAAGACAAATAGACACAAGAACAGTTTTTTCCCTAATGCCATGACTCTGCTAAACAAATAATTCCCTCATCATTGTCAAACTATTTACTAAGACTGCATTACTGTTATTATTAGTCTTCTCATCTTTCCTATCACCATCTCCTCCCACTTACGACTGCAGGACTGTAACCTGTTGCTTGTATCCTTACGACTTTTATTGATATTGTTTCCTGATTGCTTATTTGTATCCTATGACTATCATTATGTGTTCTACCTTATGATTCTTGACAAATGTATCTTGTCTTTTTATGTACACTGTGAGCAGATGCACCAAAGACAAATTCCTTGTGTGTCCAATCACATTTGGCCAATAAAGAATTCTATTCTATTCTTTATTTGCAATAATTCTGAACCTCTCTTTTACATGTTGTTAATAAATGGCTTATAATTATTGTCATTTTGGCCCCTGAGCAGAACTTGCAGACCTTAGAAGCAAGTCATCCAAAGGGAAGCATTTCAATTTGTTGATTTCAGTAGAAGAACATCCAGTGTGTTTGTTATTTACGCACTGATGTAAATGAAGCTTGAACGTTGCTGACTCTAATTCAGACTTCTCCAGCGAATATTCTTCATACACAGTGGAATGTTAAGTTCCAAGCTGACATGTTTCAAGAGCCATCACTTTGGCCATATTGGCTGGTATTCTGACAGTCATCCCCATACGTAGTGGACTCTCGTGATAAGGTTAAAGAGAGCGTTTGATTGGTGACAGGTTCTCTGGATGGTTTACGCCTGTATCTTTTATGGAAGTAATCTTTACGAATTCATGGCCAAAAAAATAGGGCAGCTAATAAGTTCACAAAGTTTTCAGTGGCACTGCAGTGTTGGTCACTTAAAGCCTTTAGCAGTGTTTTTCTTTCTTGTTACCTTCTCAAGCTTATATTTACTCTGGTTACTCATTCCAGTAATCTGCTTCTTGCAGCAAATATTTTGGCAAGACCTCAAACCACAAAAATGTATTCTTAACAGGATGAAGTGTACTGTCAGGATAGGTCAATTCCATAATAACTTTCTCTCTTGAATGGATGAATACAAAGTCAGACTTGGCAAGGAGTTATTAAAAAGAAATTGTTCAAAATATTGTTTTATCAAAATAACTATGAAGCTAATAATATTATTTATTTATAGCCTACCATTTAAAAAAGGCAGATGGCAACTTATATTTGGAAAGCAAAGTAATGCACAAAAATGAGAGAGAAAAGGCAAAACATCCAGTACAAAATGAAAAAAATAAATAAAACTGCGGTTGATAACAACATTAACTACATAATGACTCCAACCAATTCCCTCATTCTAAGAACACAGAGAGCCCATATCTTGCAGTGATTGCCTGCTTTGGCTTTATGACAAGACACACCTAGGAGTATTGAAGATACAACATTGGTTACCTTTCTGTTCTTTGGAATATGGAGGCTATGGGTAGAACTGAACACTCCCATCTGTGCCAACAGAGCAACAGGGAATATCGTATTAAAGTCATACATAAAGGGAGGGCGTTCTCTTTTCCTTGACACAAAACCTCCGTTTCAACATATGAAAATCTCAGCATTGTCTAGAAGTTATGAAATTCAGGATGGGCTGTGCTAGCAACTTATTACAAGGTATCTGGCTGATCTTTGAAGATAAGCAAGGCTGGCCTAGACAGAAAAACATCCCAGGAGGAAGCAGTGGCAAATCATTTCCAATAATATTGCCAAACCCCAAACAAAAAAGGTTTGAATGACACAGTTGAGGTGATATCTTTTACCTGTTAGATGAGTCCCATTGGCAATAAGAGATGTGGCAATAAAAATAATAATAATTTGGACTGAGTTGATGGCATTAGGCCAGCAGGGTTTACCATTTTATTGACAACACTAAAAGTGATTATATCCCAATAGCTGGAAAGACATATCGTTGTAGGTCAACCTGAAAGCCTCCTAATATGCTTGGGTGAAAAATCCTAGAATTACTAGCCGGCATCACTATGCTTGGAGAGAGCCCAACAGTTGGTGTAGGCTGTTCTAGATGTAGCCTTTGCCCATTTTCCATTAAGTATGAGAAGTAAACTCTTTGGCCTAAAGATTGAAATGTATCTTTTTCTCTTCCTAGAAATGAAAGTGAATAAAACAAACAACACAGACATTGAAATCAGATTAAATGGGAGACTTCCATAACAAGTGAACTACTGAACTCAAATCACTTCTGAAAAAGTTAATTCCTTCTAAAAGGCAAGGGATATGCTTTCCTCTCTACTGTTTATTTCTGAATTCATTCTGGACATAAAGAGTGCTGAGTTTGAGCACTCAGATGAAACATGGCTTCTCCCATGTTGGACTCCAATACAGAGTCCTAGAGCCCTTGCTGTTTTGGGTCTTTGTCTCTCACATGCTTCTTCTTTTACTTCTTCTTCTTTGTCCAGTTGATCTATGGCTATGAGCCTTTACTCAATTAAGCCAGTGGAATTCTAGGGGTATCAGAATCAGGACGTTTGTACTTGATAGAACTGGCAAATACTGCAAGTCTTTGCTGAAATACCCTTGCAGGGAAAGTAAGATATAAAAATACCGAGGGAAGCTGCACAACTCTTATTTAGCAACTGAGTTTGCTTTCTTAATTGCCAACTGCAGCAAATCCATATTTCAAAGCTTTCACTTCAAACCTTCGCTTGATCTGGATGCAGGCAGATGCTCTAGAAATGAAGTCCCTGCAGCAAGAGACATGCTCTCACAGACACTATCTGCAGCATTGTTTCCCCCAGAAACTTAGCATGGCTGCTGGCCTCATAAATAATCCATCTTCATATCTTTTACTCCCATAATTGCTGTCCCCCCCCCTTTGGGCTCATTACACTTTTGGCCTCCTGTTCCAAAGTAGGATCCAGGAACAATGACTTTTCTTGATTTATACCATCATCAAGGTGTTCAGAGATTGCATTTTTTGCTGTGTTGATGCTCTTTTCTCAGCATCTGGTTTAAATTACAGACATTTAGGTCCTCCGTCTCTGAACTTTATATCCATCTGTAATTTCCTCTCGTGGCCGTATTTTGCTGAACAGGATTATACTTGCCTTTCTCCCACCTCCTCTCTTCTCTCTCACCCTCACCATTCCGAGACGCCGGATAGGTCTGCCTTTGCTTTGTCTGAAACAGTTTGAGAGAGGAAAGAATTCCATTGGTCTGTCTTTGAATTGTGTGCCCTCCCTTGAAAACAACGTTCACCTGTCTGACCAGTTTGAATTGGACTCTTGAAGGTCCACCACTTCCAGCCAGCAAGGGGATAGTGGGTGTTGCAGTCCAAAACATATTGATATCACCTGATTAGAAAAGAGCATCGTTAAGTTCAAGGTGTCCTCCTCCTTGAAGTTATGCCTGTTTCTTTTACTCCTATAGACATGATTAGCAATAAATCAGTAATTGGATTTTCATGTGTGGATCTGATCTTTCATGCCTAACAACTCTCCTTCCCATTCATGAACATCAATGAGCAATCAGAAGACATGATAAAAACTCCTTAATTTTAACAGCATATAAACAGACTTAACCATAGTTTCAATTGGGAAACTGTGACAATCATAGAGAAAATCAAGTCCAAAAATGCTAGAGAATTTCTGGAAGTCTGGCACTCTGACAAACTGGCTATTAATAAACATATAGAGATAAACAGCATCTACATACCATGCAAAAGAGATAATCAAAAAGGGGGGGAAGACCAAAATATAGCAATCAACACCCAAATGAACATACCACAAGATTAACGTCAGACCAACAATCAAGAAATAAACAAATACTCCAAAATCAAGGAACTACCAAACAAGCTAGTAGTAAATAGCCCAACCAAAGAATCTTCAAGACCACTCCCACCAACACTGATAAGGCAAATCATTAGTATATAAATTAAGAGTAAATCCCAGTCCTTACTAGAACTGATGATGTTAGCTAGTTTGGGTAGTGAAACATCTGGAAGAAAAGGACCAAGGTCATAGAGGACCAAGGACCTCTCAACTCCCTTTCTACAGTATGCCATCTTTTAGTGGGGTTTAACTCCATCCTCGTGCTTGTTGGGCCTATAGACTGCATGGGTCTTCAAAGGATCATATTATTAAGATCCACTCTATCATGTGTGTGATGCTTATTAGAATTCTACTTGGAAATGTGATAACCTCTTTAATAAAAAGTATTACATCATACATCTCATCTGAAATTCCATTTACTGCAGTTCTTTCATCCTCCTTCTTTGGTATCCTTATTTAGATTTCTGTATAGCTTTTAAGTGCTATTTTTCATATGGTGAAAATGAACAAATATTTCCTTAAAGCCCTTCTATGGTTATTGTAGCCATGTTAACCTCTATATTTACCAAACAGGTAATTATGCCAAAAAAAATGAACTCTACCTATAGCTCTACCTATATTTATTCTGCACCTTATCAGCTCTTATGCCTGCCTTTACAATTGTTACCTTGCTATCAACCTTATTTCTTGATTAACCAAGTGGAGTAAAATGAAAACATGTTTTAAAAAAAGGTTTTAGTAAGACATTTAAAGGACCGCTAATGTGGGCTTAAACTGTACCTTGCATGAAAAGTGCAAGGTACAGTTTTTCCTGTGAGCATCCCTTTGTTCCTGGATGATTCCCTTTAGTTTTCTACATTTGATGCAAGAGTAATTTTTTTTAATTAAAAAAAATCAAATCTGTGCTCAAAACAAATTGTGCCAAGCTTTTAGTCTGAATAAAGTGGTTGCAAAATTTGTGGTTCTCAAAATTTTCAAACAATATTTGGCAAATTTAACATGGGTCAGGTAAAGATACAGGAATGCTGAGAAATTAGGGTTATTTTTTTTTTTGCCCGAAAACAGATTATTAGAATAGGAAGGGAAAGCTTGCCATTTCTGTATGCCTTCCCACAGACTCTGCCTGGTCTCTGTTCTGCTGTGCTTTCTATCTTTGACAACATGCAGCTATTTTTGTACACTCATACTCCCTGCGTTAAATGTAATCATAGGTTTTATGTTGTAGCCTCTGGGAATTTCATGCTTGCTTTTGTATATGTGAGAACTATTACCTGGGAATGCATGGAGTCAACACAAGTCATGTTGTCCTGTGATTTATCACTGTGAATTAAACATGCATCTGTAAAAACATCTGGAGCCTATATAACGCCAATTTTAAGAAGTTTCACAGTGAAAAATAACCTTCCAAAATTCAGTAAAAGCCACATGGATATCATTTTCCCCGTGGTGAAAAGCTATCTTTTGATAGTGGAGCAGACACAATTCAACTAATCAGATTACAGTAACATTGCACAAAAGTCTGTGGCACATTACCTAGGAAAGGAGAAATTACAATATTACAGCTTTTGCCAAAAGTAGTGCCTTCCAGACGTGTCGGGACTACCAAAAAGAGAATGCATAAACACATATAGATATTTTTTTTAAAGAAAAAAATCATGCATTGATATTAAGCAGGTGTCACTTTAAAAACAACAACAATAACTTTGGCTTCCCATACTCCTAGATTAATCAGGGATATTGTTATAACTAAAAACAAGGGTCTGTTTTTAAAAATGCTAAATTATTCTTAGTATCCCCAGTCGTGAATGTTTGTATTCAGTGGTGGAACATGAAACTTTAAATTGTCACCATTGAGAAATAACATTGGAAGCCTGGGTCCCTTTCGTTCAGCATGATATAGCATGTAATTGTGGTGATTGGTAAGTTATCCATCTACACAAGTGGTAGCTAGTTAGGCAATGAGTATTCGGTACCTGAAGGACATTGAGATTTCTCTTTCTCCACCACTTCAGTTCTCCTCCTTTCATTGTCCCCTATTAAGACCTCAGTGGTTTTATTAGAAAGCCACTGTACTGAGATGGGCATTTCCACGATTGCATGCATCTACTCATTGATTGAACTCAACACTCAACTACTTCAACAATATCTGTCTATGAAGAATATACATGATCTCAAAATTGTTGAGATTAGTTTAGCACTAGATTTTAAGTAACATTGACTAGCTAAAAAAGAATTTAATGATAGTACCTGCTTATCAAATTTCCAGGATATAATCATCATTCTTCAATGACCTAATAGCCACACCTAATATCTCAAACTAACAACTGCAAATGTGGCACCATAGACACATTACTTGGTTAACTCATCAGTTAAATCATAGACTCAATTATATTAGCTTTCAAACCATAGAACACCAACAATCAGGAAGCCCTGGGGTCTCATTTAAATTTCTGATGGTCTTGAACACAGGTGTCAAAAGTCGCCGTGTCACATTGCCGTCACGTGATGTTTTGTGACATTTTTCCCAATCGCGGAGCTGGGGTGGAAAAGGCCTGTGCATGATACATCCAGCCTGCGGGCCATCAGTTTGACTCCCCTGGTCTTGAAGGTGCTTTCAGTGCACTGGCCAGAGGAAGAAGAGAGTTCACCAAGATAGCTCAGCTTGATGACAGATTAATCAGCGCTCTTTTTGGTTGTTCATATGTGCAAAGGCATCGTTACATCACTGCATATGAAAATTTCAACATTGTCTAGAAATTATGAAATACAGGAAGGGCTCTACTAGCAACTTATTACAAGGTATCTGGCTGATCTTTGAAGATAAGCAAGGATGTCAGAAAAACATCCCAGGAGAAAGCAGTGGCAAATCATTTCCATTAATATTGCCAAGCCCCACCCCAAACAAAAAAGGTTTGAATCAGAGGTGGGTTCTGAATCTTCTTACTGCAGGTTCGCTCAGGGTTGCGCCTCGTGTGCACGTGCAAATTGCGCAAGCGAGCACATGTGCGACAGTTAAAAACTAGCTTCTGCGCATGGGCAGAAGCAAAATCCAAAATGGCGGCACCCACGGAGCCACCGACAGAACCGACTCCGTGACGTCACCGTGGAATTATTACCTATTCTATGGAACTGGATAGAACCGGTAGGAACCCACTTCTGGTTTGAATTGCTCAGAGTTGAGGTGATATCTTTTACCTGTTAGATGAGTCCCATTGGCAATAAGAGATGTGGCAATAAAAATAATAATAATTTGGACTGAGTTGATGGCATTAGGCCAGCAGGGTTTACCATTTTATTGACAACACTAAAAGTGATTATATCCCAATAGCTGGAAAGACATATCGTTGTAGGTCAACCTGAAAGCCTCCTAATATGCTTGGGTGAAAAATCCTAGAATTACTAGCCGGCATCACTATGCTTGGAGAGAGCCCAACAGTTGGTGTAGGCTGTTCTAGATGTAGCCTTTGCCCATTTTCCATTAAGTATGAGAAGTAAACTCTTTGGCCTAAAGATTGAAATGTATCTTTTTCTCTTCCTAGAAATGAAAGTGAATAAAACAAACAACACAGACATTGAAATCAGATTAAATGGGAGACTTCCATAACAAGTGAACTACTGAACTCAAATCACTTCTGAAAAAGTTAATTCCTTCTAAAAGGCAAGGGATATGCTTTCCTCTCTACTGTTTATTTCTGAATTCATTCTGGACATAAAGAGTGCTGAGTTTGAGCACTCAGATGAAACATGGCTTCTCCCATGTTGGACTCCAATACAGAGTCCTAGAGCCCTTGCTGTTTTGGGTCTTTGTCTCTCACATGCTTCTTCTTTTACTTCTTCTTCTTTGTCCAGTTGATCTATGGCTATGAGCCTTTACTCAATTAAGCCAGTGGAATTCTAGGGGTATCAGAATCAGGACGTTTGTACTTGATAGAACTGGCAAATACTGCAAGTCTTTGCTGAAATACCCTTGCAGGGAAAGTAAGATATAAAAATACCGAGGGAAGCTGCACAACTCTTATTTAGCAACTGAGTTTGCTTTCTTAATTGCCAACTGCAGCAAATCCATATTACATCACTGCATTTCTCATTGTCCTTATCAGGATCCAAAGAATTAGTGAAGGGAGCCATGCTTGATTCCCCATAGCTGCCCCAACTCATTCAGGAGAAGTCATGGGTGAACTTTGTTATCAATAATTGACTTGGAAATGGCAATCAGAGGCTACAAGCCATAGCACTGAAAACAATCCAAGTTTAAATAACTGTAACCAATAGGGACGTGATGACTTAGTGGCTAAGACACTGAGCTTGTCAATCAAATGGTCGGCAGTTCAGTGGTTCGAATCCCTAGTGCCGCATAACGGGGTAACAGTGCCTTTGGCCTTTAGTCATGCCGGCCACATGACCACGGCGATGTCTTCAGACAGCTTTGAAACAGAGATGAGCACCACCCCCTAGAGTCAGGAAAAACTAGCACATATGTGCGAGGGGAACCTTTACCTTTAACAAATTGCATTTATGTTTAACACTCCCAAGGACCATAATCAGCCTAGCAGGGAGAACACAAGGGAAATGCAGTGTTACTCATTATGCTAAATCCAGCCCATTTATCTGGGTTGTAGACACTCAAACGCATGTTATATATCTCTGCATTTCTGATAACTGCACAAGAACACCCACTCACAAGTGTTTTAGGCAAGTGTTCCTAAAGGAACATCTAACTAACTGCAATTAATATAAAAATCAAAGTCAACAAATTTTACTCATGCCCTCTTCTATCCCTTTAACTCAGGGGTTCCCAACTCCCAGTCTGTGGACCGGCACTAGGCCGCGGCATGCAAGAAACTGGTCTGTGCGAACAAGCAAAGCCCCATCCATGGGATGCAGGCAGCATGTGAAACCACTCCCCCTCTGGTCTTCGGAAATACCTCTCTCCATGGAACCAGTCCCTGGTGCCCAAAGGTTTGAGGGCCTTCGCTTTTAACTTGTTATTCAAACCTTTCCAGGAGGTTTCAATTTAAAAAAAACCACAGACAAGTGAAATAGCATTTAATAGTTCTTTTTTAATAAGCACATGTATCAATTTTTGCGAGTGCTACATGAAAGAAACAAGTATTATTGAACTTTTAATTATTTCCTGGATTCTTTCTTGGTGATACAATTTGTCTTGCTGGTGCTTTACATAGAATCATAGAATTAAGAGTTGGAAGAGACTTTGGAGCTCACAGTTCCTCAGCATTTTTCCTGTATTGTGACAACCCGAACGAGAGACAGTATTCTGGGGTGGCCTTCAGCAACAAACAGGGTTATCACTTCCTGTGACTTTG
Organism: Pseudoxenodon macrops; assembly: GCA_032467955.1. Classification (NCBI taxonomy): domain Eukaryota; kingdom Metazoa; phylum Chordata; class Lepidosauria; order Squamata; family Pseudoxenodontidae; genus Pseudoxenodon; species Pseudoxenodon macrops. The sequence goes on along the minus strand of JANHFT010009997.1, from coordinate 112,083 downwards.
ACGCTATACCTCTGTTAATGCAGCCCAAAACTGCATTGGCTCTTTTGGTGGCAACTGCACATTGCTGGCTCATGATCAATCTCTGGTCCACCAAGGCACTCAACTCCTTCTCATAAAGTACTACAGTACTGCTAAGCCAGGTTCTACCTATATGGTATCTATGCACCTGTTTTCTTTTCCTGCCTAAGAGCTAAACCTTACATTTCTCTGCACTGAATGACATTTTGTTGGATAGAGCCCAATGTTCAAGTATATCAAGATAGTTTTGAATCTTAAGTTTGTCTTCCTAACATGCTCTCCCCCTCCCCCCCCCTCTGGGTTTCAGACAGCTGTTACAAGAGACAAGCAGCAGTATTACAACAACACCTGTAAAGACTTTGAAGATGGAAATAGAATGGAAAAACAAGGAAGTCTTTCAAAAAATCTGTGTGTTCAGAAGAGGTTCCAACCTTGAATTGTTATGCTAAAGGATGTCAATAATTCAACGATCAAATAAAGATGGAAGGCTCTCTTTGTATAAAAACACTTATTGCCTTGTTCAATGACTAAAGTTACAACAGTGCTGGAAAAAAATTGCTACCCATGACCATATATATTACCTTTACAGCATCCCTCATCACACAATAACAACTACAACCAATACATGTCTCCCACCACCACCACCACCCACAGAGTAGAGAGATTGGAGAAGAAGGGATTATAAGAGGAACTTCCAGTGAATATGGCTAACTGTTCTTTCCAGACCAAAGCTGTTTCGATTTTACAAAACAAGGAACTGAATCCCTAAGCTTATATGACTCTCCTGGGTTAGGGGGCGTCCCAGAATCACCCCACAGGATCCTCCATACAGCGGTAGTCTTCAAGGAGACTCTGGAGCAGCACTCCAAAGTAGCCGGGTCAACTGTCTACTGTAGTTAGCTCAGGAGTGCAATCATTTATTGTTGAAAAAGCAGCAATTCTGGAATTTATTTTTCAAATGAACAATAAGTTGTGCCTTTCACTTCTTAAACATTTGATTATTACCTTTATTAAAGGGAGGTCCCACGATAGCTCAGTGATTAAAGAAGCTGAGGTTGTCAGTGGAAAGCTGACAACCCAGGTTCGAGACCTAAGTGCTGGGCAACAGGGACCCCTAGCTGCTGCCCGTAGCAATCCGAAAGCATGCAAATGCGAGTAGATAAATAGGTACTACTTCAATGGGAAGGTAACAGCATTCAGTGCACCTTGGCATATGCTGCCCAGATGACCATGGAAAGTGCTGGCTCCCTTGACTAAGAAAAGGAGAGGAGCACCACCTGCTAGAGTCAGACATTACTGGATATCCATACTATAGCTTAGTAGGTATTATTAAGCTAAAAGAGACCTTTTTCAGTCACAACCTGTTATTCCTTTTTAAAGATTTGTGCTGTTTTAAAGACGTTATTGCTTAAGAAATGGAGGGTTGCTAGAGATAAGTTAAAATAAGGAAGTGTGAAGTATTTTTTTTCTTTCTAACTTTGAGGGAGAAACACAAGGATTTTAAAAACTGTGTTTTTATTTTGCCTTTTTCAAGAATTTGACATTGGGAGTTATAATTTGAAGTTTTGATTGTTTGTTGTGGGATGCTGAAATCTTCTGATTTTCATGGATTCTGATTAGCCAGGAGATTTTACAGAAGTCTTTCTGTACTTTCTACACTGCTTTACAAAACACACAAAAACCTTTTTAAAGAGATTATTCTTTGACCACAATAAGAAGCTAAAGGAATATCGAAGGATTTAAGTCAGGCAGAGATTGAAACGTTCCAAAGATATGAAAGAGGAGCAAGAGGAACAAACTACTCAAGTAATTGGAAGAAAGCTGAGTAATCCAGAGTTGCAATTAAGTGCAGATAGTTATCAAACCACAGAGGCTACTGCACAGTATTTGACAATACAAAGGACATAACTGTAATTATGGGATCTCAAATTGACACCAACAGTGCTTATTATGAAGATGATTTAATTACAAGTTCCCAGTGCAATTGAAAGAAGAGTTGTAGTAAATCTGCAGTCCTCAAGAGAACAACCTAAAGATGCTTTTTCAAAAGGCAATTGGACTTTGTTTCTTTGAAGAATCTCACTAGACAGTCAAGAGAACAAGTTTTGAATCTCCTCTTCAAAATTAATGTGGAAATTGACAAGGTTGACATAGTTGTTTTAAAAGTCATATTAGAGAACTTCCTGAGGAAAAAAAGTTTATATTTGCCTAATAGACATTTAATTTTATTAAGACAAGCTGAAGGGAATTACTTAAATTTAGTAAATTAATTGGCATTAGTAAATTAATTTAGTAAATTTAATTTAGATTTTGAATTAGTAAGTTAATTTAGTAAATTAATTGGCATATATCAAATCATTTTCTATTAGTTTGATATATGTAATTCAAATATAGTTCCAATGCATTGTTTTCTCATAAAAGTGGGTTTGAAAATGATTAGTGAAATATAGCACTTGAGTTAATTCTTAAAATTTGCAAAATATTATTGAAAGTGAATTTGAAAGTATATTAAAAAGGAAGTTTAAAAAGATGCATTAATTGATTTTAGTCATAAAGATGGATTTTCTTAGGAAATGTTTAGTCTTAAAATGAATGAGTTTTTCTTTTAAGGTTAAAGAATTTGAAAAAAAAGAGGGATTTTCGTTAATAAAAATGATAGTTTAGAAAAATTAATATATAAATAGAAATACATTATCATTTCCCATAATAGGGAAAAATAAATTTGGTTAAGATGGTAATGTAAACTATTTTAAACGAAGATATTTTATTTGGTCTTGTTTCTATTAGGATATTGCTTGAAATGGAAAAAGAATGAAATTTAGAATTTAGTTTGAAGATTTAATAATTGGCTTGTTATAATTATAGGTAATGTAAAAATTTGAGGTTGTAGATATATTAGTATTTTATTGTGTTGGAAAGAGTCAGAAGTCTTTTTTTTTAATTTCCTCACCCTTCCCTTTTTTTTAACCTTTCATTGAAATTTATGCTATAATAAATTTAGTAAAACTAAAACTTTAAGAAAACTAAAAAAAGGGATTACAAAAGTGAGCAGACATACACAGCGAAAGGAACATAGCAGCACCCCCTAGGGCAGTGATGGCAAACCTTTTTCTTCTTGCGTGCCAAAAGTGGTGGTGCGCACGCATTCGCACCAGCACACACACACCCCGCACACTGTACTGCGCATGCGTGCACGCCCCTCCCCCCCATTGGGCTGTTTTTTGCCTTCCAGAGGGTTCAGAAAGCATCCTGAAGCCTCGGGAGGATAAAAAACCGTCCAACAGGCAAACCGTGCTGGGCCGTTTTAAACCCTCCAGGGGCTTC
>JANHFT010009997.1:77091-101901 GCA_032467955.1 Pseudoxenodon macrops | reverse complement strand
TATAAGACGCACCCAAGTTTTCACCCTCTTTTTGGGGGTAAAAAGTAGCGTCTTATAGTCAGAAAAATACGGTACTTCTTATGTTACATAACAACTCTCTTCTTTCTATAATCTTTCCTATTTGATTGTCAAAACCTTACATCATACTTTTTTTGGTTTTGTTTTACACAAAAAAGCCAGTAAGGAGTTTTCAGTCAACAATAAACATAGATACTGTCTTTTCTAATCCCAATGTAGCCCTTATAAGGCACCTATGTACACAAACAAGAAAGAGAGATTATTTTTGACTCTTCCTTCACAAGTACTGGAAATGGATGGAAGGAAGGAAATTGCTATAGGTCTTTGGGACAGATCTGAATGTCAAGTTCTTATCTAAGTAGTCAAAAATTACTGCTTGTGCCTCTCTGGTGGAACTAGTAGGAATGTGATGCTTTTCCTGGGGATATAGGTTTGTATTCCTAAAAATACTCTTATTAATGATTTAACAGGGGCTCAGTTACATCATAATTTGTAAAAACATATATTCAGGTTTGCATTATTTCCTACCCTTTATATAAAAAGCAACAATTTTTAAAGGAAAAAATTAAATCATTATTGTTCTACGTGCCTTAGACCAATATAGATCATTTGTTTCTACAAAGGTGAACTCAATGAAGTTTATGCTTTTCAAATAGTTATTATTAAATTACAGAAGGTGGTGTAATATTGGAAAAGAAGATACACCTCTTGTAAGTTATTGGCTTTTTAAAGAAATTAAGAAAAAACATATTACAATCTATTTTAGGATATCAAAAGGAATATATACATATAAATGTATATATATTTTCTTAATCAAGTATTTTTTTAAAAACCGTGTAGCAATAATCCTTTATTGCTACACTTTAAACATGATTTAAACAAAACACAGAAGATGAATTATCACATTTACCATAAGTTCAGTCCATTTTTCCTTTATATCTTTAACTTTGGGAAATTATCATTAAATTATTTAATTGGGGAAGGTTCCTGGACATGGTAGCTTTCCAGAAGAACGTTAGAACAAATATTTATTGTATCCAACCTAAAGGGGCTTTCCATATTTATTCAACTACAGTAAGTGAATATATAGGATACTGAATACTTTTCTCTGGCAAGGACGTTCAGTGAAATGTTGACTATATAATTTATAATTATTTGATGAAATAGGAAATTTTAATTTCATACTTTTAGGGTTGTCATTGGCATTTATCATAATTTTGTTTCCTATTTGGAATAAGGATCTTTAGAATTCAGCTCCTCTTTGGACTCAAGAGCTACCATCTGACAAGTATAATTTGTGCAATGTTTTGTTTTACCACTTGATTTAATGCTGCAGGACATATATTGAAAATAATTTTGAGCTAGTAATCAATGAAAAGCCTGTATTGTGAAATAACTTCAGTTTAAAACTAGCATCTAATCCTGTTTTCTGGGTAATCATGGTCTCTCATTACTGCTTCAAATCAATTCTGAAGAAATATTTTTAAAATGCAGATTCAAAACATGAATTTGATTTCCCCCAGAATGCTCACAAGCAATTTGATAAAATTAAAACTAATATTTAATTTTGATGCAATCACAACTTCTGACATTCTACGATGGTTAAAAGGTTCTGGAATTACTGTAGCATCTTAGACATCTAAGCCAGTAACCCTTCTTTACCTGAAGGAATTTGATAGGGTTGATAAGAGTTATTATGTGACCCCTGGAATAGGCAGCTTCTTGTATCTCAAGATAAACCAATAAACCAATGGTGGCACTTTAGAACATGAAATTTGTTTCCTACATTCTAAATATAGCATTAATAAAAACCCAGGTTTTGCTCTGTATATACCTCACATCTTAGAGAGAATGTTCAGTTCTCTCTAAATTATTAGCCATGCATCTACAAGAATGGCTCATCTATAATGCTGTACCATTATCCACAGATTATAAGCACTCAGAATTGAAACCTTTCAGTTTAGATCTGTGGTGCAACTTAAGAGTTTTTAATTGCTGTAGAGTCACTACCTGATTGGCTTGTCCAGGTCCATGAGCAGCTTCTAGAGCTTTGTAGAGTCCTTCTGACATGAGCACAAGAAAGCCTGTGACGCCATCTAATGGATGCCCACCATGGATTTCAGGCTCTGCTATGATTGGCTTAGATTTCGCAGCACTTTAAAGAGAAACCTCAATTAGTACTATATAATGCAATGAAAAAGGATTTGGCAATACAATAAAATCAAATAGAGAAAAAAGAGTTAAGATACAAGCAAGCTTTACCTTACCTAAGAAATTCAATATCACTGTAGCCATATTTGACTTTATAATCTCCAATACGCCGAGTACTTTCTTGCCCACCTATGGTTCCTACTTGCTTTATTTTAGCTGCATCTAAACCTGCCGGGGTATAAAATAAAAGCCTCATTGAATTAGGTACATGTGCTAAGAGTTTACATCTGCATTCCAAGTCAGGGGTCAGCAATGTCAGCTGGAAACTTAACTAACCAATGAGGGAAGAGATCATGATCCTAAGAAGGAGAGACAGAGAACTGACTTTCATCTTTAGTTATTTATTGGAAAGAAAGTGCAGACTCTAGACCAGGGCTGTCAAAATCCTGGCCCATAGGCCGGATGCTTCACTTGCTAGCCACACCCACGCCCGGTTTAGCGAAGGGAGGGTGGGGAGTCCTGATATGTCACGTGACACCGCTGTGACAACTTGAGTTTGACACCCCTGTTCTAGCCGCTGCTTCTTATCCTGGACGTTCTTATACCATCTAGTATCACTGCATTTGCAAACTGATTAGTCAACCATTTTTTCTGAAAACATAATATATAAATCAGCTTTCATTGCCTTCATAAATTAAAACAACTACAAATCAGAAAACTCAGGAAAAGTTTAATATACTTCAAAACACTTTAATCGTATCTCAGTTCAGTTCCTACAGCAATATAACCTAAGTCAAAATATTTATAGATTAATTTTCTTCAGATTTATCCTTTTTGTACCCCATTGTAAGAGCTGTGCATTGACTTGATTACTCCAAAGGAAAAATTTAGAGCTATCTAAGAAATTTTAGTTTGAGATGCAAATAAAATCTAGAATAATTTACTTACACTAATCAGTTTTGAGGGGAACAGAACATTGATATTTCCCATGTCTAATGCAATGATACAATTAATGAAGTTTATTTCCAACACCTGGTTGTTCAGCCACCATACTGTTTTTTAAAATAATACTAACAACTTCTTTGTGAATTTTTTTTAATCTGAATGACTAATTCTGAAATTAGCTAAAATCTAGGTGTACCAGCAAGTTGCCAAGGCTGTGAATAGCAGAGCAATCCAGCGCAAGATAAAAACAAGCGTTCTTCCTGCCAAGCAGAAGATGATGGGATAATGTCCTCTAATCTTGGGCTAATCTTCATTTTGAATTATTTTATTTTACTTAGAAAGCAAACATAGATGAAAAAACAATGTTTGGGAGAGCCTAAAGCTCGGCAATAGAGCATCTGTTTTGTACATAGTAAGCCATGGATTCAACATTTATCATCTTCAATCGAAAGAATCAGGAAGGAAAAGGAGGTAAAAGACACCTGACTCAAAACCTCTACAGATCAAAATAATACCTAGATAAGGGGGAGTGGGAGAGAATACTTTGTTACCATAATTTACCTCTCAAAAGAACACATCGTACAAAATGATTTCCAAATACATCTACAGTGATTGATAGCATTTAGCAGAAAGCTCTTCTACCAATAATTTGGGAATTTTACTTGCTATCCTCTTTTAACAATTTGGATGTGAGCAGCCATTTAATAGTGTTCTCTGGATGCCAAAGAAAAGGAGAGGAGAGATGAGGGGAGGGAAAGTAAAATGATGGGAAGGGTTTGGTTTTTTTTTTGTTTTGGCTTATTACTCAATTGTTGAATGTCTGCTTTTCCAGAGATCAATAAATGCCTGAGCTTAGGAATTTCTGAATACAACAGAAAACCATTTAATTAACCTGGGTTTCTCTCCTAGTGGCTGCATAGATAACAGCTCACCTCCTGAAAGCAAGTAGGTTCTTTGGTGAATGTTTTTCTGTGCCACGTATAACACATATTGGAACAAATTTAAATGTTTGGCTTATATATTTGGTTTAACTATCCATTCTCTGTAATCGGGAATACCACAGCCGAGACTAAAATACAATATTAGTTTTGCAACCTGTGGTGGCAACAAAAGCCTTTTTCAACTACTCTGATATTCAGATATTCAATTATATGATTTCCTATAGTGGGAAGGAGAGAGATTACTACCTTCACCTGTTCAATTGGGCATGCTTTAGCTTGACACTGCTAACCAGAGAACCCATCAATAAACAGTGATACTCTGTAAGAAAAACAAAACAAAAAACAAAAACCTTAGCAAAAAAAAAAGAAGGAATCTCTTCCCCCTACTGCAGGGAAGTAAAACTCAATACTTTTTTGATAGTATGAACACTGATATTAAACTACTCAATAAAAACCCTAATATATTTTGTTTTATCCAAGTTTGCTTCAAATTAAAATGCCAATTCTTGAGGATGGTGGGGGCTTTTAAAGCATCCTTCCGGAATGTTGTTTCCTCCATGGCTTTGCCTACTTCTGCATCATAGCTTCAGTCAACTGCTTGTGTGATTATTTTTAATTAGTTAAGAATCAAAGACTTGCATATGACTCTGGGTTACCAGACATTTAAAGGCTCACCTACTAATGTTCCCAATAATAACTCATAATTTTCAAGAGCGTTCCAGTAATCCAATGTACCATATCCATGGTGTATTGCCTCCCACTTTGTCAAAGCATACTAATTTTAACTAGTTCATCATATATTCACCTCACGTTGCCAAATTATATGAAGTCAGCCTTTATATTTGATCCAAGACTGGTTGACTTGATTTTGTTGTGGACTGTGGTGTTCTTAGTAACTGCCAGGGAAACATTTCTTACCCAGTTGTGAAAAGCGGAACAATTCATCTTCATTCTCGGTAGTATGATCCATATTGAGTTGTGTCACTTGCAATCCATCCATGGTAGATTTGCACAAAAGTGCACGGTTTGTTCCTGTAAAGAGAGAATGTACAATGCAAAGCCAGCAAGTGTAACTGACCAGTACTGCCCTATGACCAAAAATCTTTTTGTTTCTTACTAGGAAACTATACAATTCCAAGCTGTTTCACAGAGCTATTTTTTGTGGTCATTTGAGAAGTCAGGGAAGCATTTCCCCCTGGATAAATATATTGTCATCCAACCAACCAACCCTCATCACTTAATGCTGGACTCAGAAAGTGCCAAGTCGAAAGAGCGTAGAAGAGGAACACACCTACATTAGCGATATAAAGTTTGTTGTTAAGAATCACTGCCACAATGGCCATGGCCCCTCCAGAGATTTCCTTTTCTACAGACTTCAACCTCTCCAAAATTTTCTGGTACTGAGGAGGCAGCTGCTGATGGGGAACCCCCTAGAAGACAAAGCCATAACGAAGCTTATCAGCAATAAACTTTGGGAATCTTCTATGTGCCAAAAGAATTGCTCTGTTTATATTTGTCTTCACCTACGTACATATATATACCTGTCAAGTAAGGAAAATACATCATGCATTTGACAAAAATGGCTTCAATCCGCAAAGTTTATGTCATAACACATGTGCTAGTCTTCTAAAAAGTACATTTTTAATATAAAAAGAGTAATCACATAACAGCATTTGACAGGATCAAAACAAGCTACCAAACAACAAAGGCATTCAATTGTATTTAGCCTAATCTCTATATTAGGTCAGGATTGCTAAAACCCTCTCAAAATACTTGTGCTATGTGCAAGTATTTTGTGCATAGCACAAGTATCTATTAATTTCCAATTAATTTAATACGGTAGTTATAAACAAAGGACATTAAAATACTTTTTTTTGTGCCTTTGAGTAAGTGTTGACTCCTGGTGACTCCTGGACAAGGCCTTGCAGTTCTCTTGACAAGATTTTTGAAGTAATTTGCCACTGCTTCCTTTTTAGGGTTGGGAGAGAATCGGTGGGTTTCAGATCCTTTAGCAAGGGGTTCACTGCCCCGTTGCTGAGTAGGCGTGGCCATGGTGGGCGTGACCTAGTTGGCCGCCTGCACCACGGCAGGGGGGGATATTTTTCATCGTCCTCAGGCTCCGGAGGTTTTTCTTGAGCCTCTGGGAGGGCGAAAACTGCTTCCCCTGGGGTCCGGAGGCCCTATGGAAGCCAGAAATAGGCCCGTTTCCAGGAGGCTCATTTTTTACCCTACCTATGCGCCGGAGGCTTTCCTTGAGCCTCTGGGAAGGTGAAAACTGCTTCCCTTGGGGTCTGGAGGCCAGAAACAGGTCCGTTTCCGGACTTCCAGAACCTCTGGTAGGCCCATTTTTTGCCCTCCCAGGCCCTCCACAGAGCCACTGCACTTACCTGGAATGACGAACGGGCTGCATGGAGACTCCTGGGAGGGGTGGGTGTGGCCAGGCAGGGGTGGCATTTGGGGGTTTGCCGAACCTCGGCAATCCTTGGCTAGAGGATCGCCTGAACCCTGCCAAACTCCCAGGAGCCCACCCCTGGAGAGAATGATTGATTCAAGATCACCCAGTTTGCTTCATGTCGAAAGCCGTACTAAAACTCACAATCTTCTAGCCTGCAGCTTTAACCACTACATCGAAGTACCTCTCAAAGGACTGCATTATTTCTTAATTATTTAACAGACTACAAGGGCCCAGTTTTGTGCATACAGTATTTATATTCTATTATTCTAGCTTTTACTCACATAGCACTCATCTACCCACATTCTAAAATAACACATAAGCAATTAAGAGTTTCCAAAAATAAAATGTGAAGTCAGCATTCCTGGAATTGCCTAGTAAGATATGGAGTTACCTCTGGTAACTGGGATTGGAGACTGGCTTTTTCTGCCAATGCATCATCAATGGACTCCAAGAAACTTCGTTCTACCACATCAAAGGCCTGAGAAAAGTACCAGGAATAGATTAATAGAAATAGTCTATTAGAAGCCCAACTATTTATAGCCAGCTATATAGAAATGATCAGATGATTCTTTCTGTCAAATGTTATATCATTTTCTAGGAATTCCCTAAATGTGCTCATGCTGGTATGTTCATACCAAAGAAAATACTTCTGTGGGAATACATGTAACATTTTTGTTTGTGCCAAAACATCCCACTACTTTCATCAGGACAATTTCATACTACACTTAATTTTCTCTTCCACTGGACAAACAGGCTGAAATTTCTAATTGCCAGTATAAACGAATAAAATAGGCAAATAAAGAAAATAGGAGTATAATAAATAATTACAAGATTTGAGGGTTGGATTCAGAGATTCAAAACCAGTCATTTTCCTCAATAAATAGATGAACAAGTATAATGTAGAGTTGGGAACGACTAGCACATGTGCGAAGAGAACCTTTACCTTATGTTTTCAACTCATCTAATTGGATTCTCTGTCTGTTTTTAGGACTTGTATGAAAAACAGATCACATCTGAAGTTATATCTAAGCATGATTTTTCTAGAGAGAGACAGCCACCAAAGGATTTCATTGGCTAACTTGAGATTATTTCCTGAAGATTTTAATTTACCAGTGTTTCCACAATTGGGCATTTACTTTATCATTTATGAAATGAGAACCGAGTATAAACCCCTAACAATTGTGCTGGAAAGTATACTTTTATATTTGTATAGCAAAAACATTTTTTTATTTTATGGCTTATGTGAAACTAAAACATATTTGGACTTCATTGAAGTTATACTGGATTTTGATGCTAAGTCTCATGACTATATAAATTTGTGGAATAATTAAAAAATTAAGAAGATGTTCTATTAGAAAACATGGGAAGATCCTGGAATAATTATTTAAATCAAGGTGTTTTAATAACTACAGATAACATTTTTCTTTGCTAACACACATAGTAGCAATATATTCAACTTAGCATGTTTTGATTTTTCAGTATGGATCAGACAGCTGCTTCAGAGAAATCTCAATCTCATTTTTATACTGTCTGTTATTGAAATTAAACCAGGTCCATATCAGAAATTGAAAAACTAAAGTTGAATTTACTGATATTTCTAAGTTATGGAATAAAGAGTTGAATAATAATGGATTATCCATTATTAGATGGAATGTTTAAATATTACTTCTTGAAATTTGAATTTGAAATCAAACCTTCAAAAAAATTTATTCCAAGCCTACTGAAGTCCTCAGAGTATGTATCAAAAGCAAAGACAATAGATTGTTGATGTTATAGAAAAATTGAGGGTATATTGATTCAAATGATTGATGTCTGGTTTTAGAAGAATACAATTTCATAATTTGTTGGATATTATTGTTTTCTTTCCTATGTTTCTATTTTTCATTTACAAATTCCAATACAATTATACATAAAGAGAAGGTTCTATTACCTGTAACAAGATTCTGCGCACCTCTGCCTCATCCTGCTCTGCATTCAGCTGGCCCAACAGGAGTTCTGCAGAAAGTCGCTCTCCCACAAAGTTTGTGATTCGGTTACCATCATAACCATTAAAGACTCCATAGAGGTAGCAATTATTCTCACTTCTGTCAAAATGAGTCAGGATAGGTAAGCAGTGCTCTTTCTTATGTAATCAAGAGTAACAGCCAGAGAAAGCCAAATGAAAAAAATGATACCCTTGTTCCAGGGGTGTCAAACTCAAAAGCCCGCAGATCCAGCCCATGGGGTACTTAGATCTGGCCCTGTAAACAGCGAATGACTGGCCTGCAGTGCCTCTGGCAGTGAAAATGGAGATCAGGAGCACCTGCAGCCCTCTTGAGCTCCGTTTTGCTGGCAGCCGGTTGCAGGAGGCCATCGCAGCCAAAAACAGAGCTCAGGAGACCATTTTCACTAGCAGAGTGCTCGGGCCACCACAGGTGCCCCCGATACAGATATCATTGAGCTGGCCATGCCCACCCCAGCTCCCGGAGATCAAACACAACCCTGATGCGGCCCTCAATGAAATTGAGTTTGACACCCCTGCCTTATTCAGTTGAACAGTTCCATTCAAATCTGTGGCTACTTACCTGAATTTCAGCCAGTTATCCTCTAAGGGATGAATTTCAGTGCCCTTTCCATCACTAGTGTAGGAACGATTAGAAGCTGAACCGACACCAGAGAGCTGACATAGTGGCAAGTCATCTGTCCAGCTTGAAAGCTGCTCCTAAATATTTACAAGAAAAAAAACCCACTTCTCAATAAAAGCAAATGGAATAAATGGCATACTAATCAGAATGCCTTATCAAAGTGCTAGCAGTTAAAACACTTAAAAGATCCTTTTCGTACTTATCTTGCCACCTCAACCATATTTTCTCTGCTATTACATCACTCTTACTTACTGCCTGCTCCTTGAAACCTAACTCCAGATATTAAATGCCCATGAATGCATACTCTATACTACAGTCTGAATATACATAACTTGTCCTGCAAAACTAGTAAGAGGCATACATTTTAATTTCCGTCATTTAATTGTTTTTCCATGCATAGTTCAGACAATAATACTCCTCTTGCATTTATTTCTAAGAGAGTTATCCTCCAGAAAACCACAACTCTTCTCCCCCAGTATATACATGGATTGCAGAGGTGGTGTTTGTCTATCCACTGTAAGATGTTCATTTGGAATAATCTTCCCTAGAAATGCTGCATAAGTATTTATAAAGTAGTTCCTTTTTTTAATATGGGTCTAAAGGTAAGAGTGCAAATAGTGCAGGTTGGAAGCTGCAAGCTAACTGAAATCTGCAAAATCCTTCATTTAGATCTTGATAGGTGCCACTCATGACTAATGCTGAATTGAGCTTCACTATATTATATACAGATGCCAAAGCCAGAAATATAATTATCTTGCTATATTACTAATATCATAAGTGCACCAGAAGCTATTTTATTATCAGTGTTTTTCCTTTACTCTTTATACTGAGAAAATTATTTCAACAAAGCTGATGCAAAATAGGATTGTAGGATAATATATTAATGTACAAAGTACATGATTAGTACAACTGGAGTATCTTACTGATATGCTGCATTTTATGAGCGCAACCCTGTTTTTATTTCACTTAACTTCTTTCCCTGATAAAAGTAATAAAATAGGTATATATTCCTGGGGATAGTTGGAGTAGAATGCATATTTTGTGAAAATTATGAGCATGAAGTTGCTCCGATTCGGTTACTTTCTAATTTACAAGTTTTATTGCCAAGTGTACCTGAAAGAAAAAGGGGCAGGGGAGACACAGCATTTTCTCACTGATAACTGCAGGTAATAAAGGATGTCTGGTTTCATTCAAAAGTTTGGGAGGCAAGTTAGGATCTAGCCCCAAAGGTGCTTTTTTTTTTTCAAGAGGCAACTGGACTTTCTGATTTTTCTTTGAAGATGTTTCGCTTCTCATCCAAGAAGATCCTTCAGCTCTGACTGGATGGTGGGGAATGGAAGGATTTATACTCCTTGCAGACAGCTGGTCATTTGCATTCTTTCAGAGTTGTTGAGGACACTTGGAGGTTTATCTGAGTAGTGCAAATAGGTGTGGAATCTTCTCGGACCTGCTGAAAGGACTGTGCTGTAGACTGGAGATAGATGATGTCATATGCCTCCCCCTCTGTTGAGAGAGGATGATTCAATTTTGACATCGACGGCAGTGACCTAATGGACCTGCGTGAGCTGTTGGAGGCCTTATTGGTGGCAACGGTGCCGAGATGCATCGGGTGTGCGAGGGGAACGCTTTCCACACGCGGGCTAAGGGCAAGAACTGCGAGGGGGTTGAGAAGATGACCAGCAGCAACCTACTCTCCAAACGCAAACAAAAACAGATATTGAGCTGCAATGATTTTAGTTCCTCTCTTAGATGTCTTTCCTCCTTGGCATCTAGTATCAATTATGGAAAGAAAGAGGCTCTTTTGCCACTGTGAAGCATGGCATAGCCAGTCATGCATAGGTCCTTAATATTTCCTGACAATTAATGTCCAAATTAATCACTTAAGTGCTGAGTACCTACAGAGTGAACAGAAAAACTGACAGTGATGATTAAGGCAGGAAGTTCATAGGAGTTATTCATTCTGGCGCATCAAACGGATCCTCTCTTTTCTACTATTTGCAATTACAAAAGGCCACAAAATGTTGGCACAAAATGATTGCTCCCAGGTAAGATGACAGATGCTGAAGAAATACAAGAGCCAACCAATTTTCCTTCAGCATCATTTGCAGCTAGGAAACCAAACAATTAAATTGACTTGGATGACAAAAACAGAGCATGCAGAACATAAAGCTACTGTTCTGTTTTGCAGCTGTTGCTGTTTCCCCCCCCATTGTTGTGGTAATAAGTTTTGAATGTCATCAGTCACTTCTGATTGATTTAAAATAAGAAACCACTCACATCTGAAATATGCATAATTTATTTTGCTTTGAACCGGAGTTTGTAAAACACGTCTGATTTGTAAAGTTTGTTGTGTGTATGTGTGTGTGTGTGATCGGAGAGCATGCACTAGTTTAAAAGCCTGTTGTGTTGCAAGAGGTATTTCCAGAAGTGATTGAAAACAGGAGACTTCAACCAGGTCTATTTTAATTGCAAAAATAAGTCAGCTGTTAAACGTGAAAATTGCAGTGTGCACAGAACTACAGTGTGCAAGAAAATCAATGTAAAAATAACCATTGGGAGGAACAACTGTGACAAGCAACTTGATGGTGTTGTGTACCTACTGCTGGGAAGTGTTTCATTGAATAAGCCACCAGAATAGAAACCAAGAGATGAGAAGTTCTAGTTCTGCCTTAGGCACAAAGCCAACTGGGTAACTTTGGACCAGTCATTCTCTCTTGGCCCTAAGAAAATTGAAAGGTTTAGTTCAGATAGTCACTATGAGTCATCAATAACTCGAAGTGCAAAGACACATACATATCTACACTTTAGCAATCAACCACACCAGCACAGAAAAACATAGTTCAATTTTTGGCTCCTTCACTAGCCAATTAGATTTTTATGGAAAGTCCAAAACAGCATTTAAGGAAGGTTTTAAAAAATGAAGAGGGCAGCTATAGTCCTGCAACTGAAGCCCCGTGAATGCAGTGTACTTAGAAGAGAGGGAAGACTTCAATAACATTGCCATCTTAATTCTTTTAATTCTCCCTCAAGACACCCTGGGAAGGCCACAGATGACCTTATGTTTAGTTTTACCATGTGATGTTCTCTGTAAAAAAAAGAGGAATTTGGACTCAGCTAAAGCCATTTTGTAATCCCTAGCGCCGCGTAATGGAGTGAGCTCCCGTTACTTGTCCCAGCTTCTGCCAACCTAGCAGCTTGAAAGTAAAAAATGCAAGTAGAAAAATAGGAACCAACTTTGGTGGGAAGGTAACAGCGTTCCGTGCGCCTTTGGCGTTTAGTCATGCCAGCCACATGACCACAGAGACGTCTTCGAACAGCGCTGGCTCTTCAGCTTTGAAACAGAGATGAGCACCACCCCCTAGAGTCAGGAACAACTAGCACGTATGTGTGGGGGAACCTTTTACCTTTAAAGCCTGCAAGCTAGAGCAATGTCCTTACATAAATGCATTATTTTTAAATGCATTAGTTTTTACCTTTTAAAAACTAACCTGTGATAAAAAAAGACTTTCTTACTACAAAGCAAAGCATGTATGTATGTATGTATGTATGTATGTATGTATGTATGTATGTATTGTAATGCTTCAACCCCACCATATAAGACCCTATTTGGAAATTTGGCCACTTATACTGAACAACAAAACAAAAATGGCAAAATCCAGTGGAGTTCTGGAGAACATTCAGGAAGGTAGAAGAGATGGCAGGGAACAATTTCAACTGATTGATTTCTAATATATTTTGTGGCAGACATTTTGTAATCAGACAACATCTGTATGATGGTCCTTTTGCCCCATGTCAATATTTCCAAGTAAATCAGACTGGAAACATAATCAGATGAGCGAATTCTATTTTATTGTACGGATACACTTACAGAATCTCGTTAATTCTGAAAGTTTCTTTCTGTGACTGTTAAATAACTGTGGAGTCCTCCCTTTCTTGTCTGATCATTTCCTGGGCAGCATCTCTTCTCTTCAGTCTTCAAGGTCATTTCCACATCCCATTGCATCCCATGATTTCTTCTCAAATTTTCAAACATGCCCACTGTCCAAAAGGATTGTCTAACTTTGCGCCACGGAAAGGGAAAAGCCAGTTGGATTAGAGTTGTATTAATCTTTTAAAGGATGCACTTTGCAACAAAATTCTAACATTCTGTCTCCAAAGATTAGCATTTTCTTTCTTTGCAGTCAACCTTTTGATTTTTGTAATGTAAAACTAATTTTAAGGTAATTTCTCCCCAGCTTGGTCAGATACATATTTAATAAAGATATGCGTGAGAGAAATCTCACTTTGCACTATAAGCACATTCTGAAGGAAAAAACTATGTTCAGCAAAGTTTAGTCTAATTTAACTATGCTAAATGTGATTGTGCATATAAGGCCTTGAGATAAATAGCTCTTTTTTTTTTTGTACTGACCCTTGAAAAGAATTGAATGAAAAAAAAGGTATGAGAAGATAGTCCTTCATTTTGCCTTACCTATTTTGTATTTTGAGGTTATGGTAAAAATAAAACTACAGTCCCTTTTTTTTGGTTTAAAAAAAAGTTTAGTCTTTAAAATTTTGGTTTACAACGTTGGGTCACCAGTTTTCAGTTCATATATTGGAATAAACAACTCAAATGTGTATTGCGTTTATTTTTCATTCCCACTATGAAGAGGGCGATCAAAACAGATTGACGGAGTAAAAATAACGCTATGTTTAAGAGTCGGTTTTGGTGAGATGGGTGTCTATATAAATTTGATAAATAAACACATTTTATTTTCCTTTGCTTTTAAAAGGTATATGAAAATCTGATGGAAAATGTTAGAATATGAAAAAAAATAGCTGGTTTTTAAAAATCATAAAGTCTAAAAGCTTTTTTAGAGAAACCTATTTCTAAAAAAATAAAAATAAAAAGTTACATGGTTCAGTCTGAAAATAGCTTATTTATTCCAAATAGAAAAGGTCTCCTTAAAATCAGCCAGGGAGGGGTGGGTTCTGGATATTTTTGCTGTCGGTTTGCTCAGGGTTGTGCTGCGTTTGCGTGCATGAAGCATGCAAGCAGCAATCAAAAACTAGCTTATGCGCATGTGAAAATCCAAGATGGCAGCGCCCACAGAGACACCGACGGGACAGGCTCCGTAATGTCATCGCCAAGTTACTACCGGTTCTATAGAACCGGATAGAACCGGTAGGAACCCACCTCTGAAATCAGCCCAGCTGTATATAAACACAGTGTACTATTAATAAATAAAAAGATGTACCACATACTCTTCAAAAAACAGAAAAACAGAATGTAGACTACTTCCAGTCTTACCCTAATACTGGCTGTGTTTCTTAGAATAATCCTTGTGAGTCTGTAGAATCAACAGAGGATTTGCCAAGCAGTCACTGGAACAACTATATTTCTAAATATAAAGCTATGAATAGGTTTAAAGTCATATAATGGCATTGCTGATAGCCACCTGTGTCTTGCAGTATCTAATTTGGCTGAGATTAAAACAGAGGGGAATTGATTATTGCCCTTCATTACTTTAACTTCCCCATTCAAGAAATCACAAAATTGTTCTCAAACTGCCCCACTCCAATTTATGTGTTGGATGATTTCTTCCTCAATGAGTTAGCCTTCTGCTGCATGCAGGTAGAAAATTATACCTGGATGGTTTTCTTGGACCAGATTAAAAAGCCATAAGTGAGTGGTGCTGGCAATTGTGGGCAATACAAATGGCAATTTACAGCTCCCAAATCTCAGCACAGGTGCACAAGTTATTTTTTGATTCAATGTTTTAAATACTCCTTGAGATCAATTTCTTTTCTTGTTGCCCACTTGTTGGCCATCTTCTTATTATTGTACAACATATTTAACACTGTGTGTTTTATTCCTTACCTGGTTTCTTTCTCAGCAAATGTACCATATATGACAATAGAAAAATAATATTTCAAGAACATTTCCAATAATACAAAAGCTCAGATAAACAGCCATACTGTAGAACGGGGTGTCAAACACAATCACATCGCTGGCTATATTGCGAGGTATCGCGATGTTTTTTGCTTTTGTGGAGCTGGGGTGGGCATGGCCTGCATGGGCCATATCTCGGCTGCGGGCCGCCAGTTTGACAGACCTGCTATAGAAAGTTATGAAGTCATTACAAAAGAATTTTGGTGACTGACAGATATCAAATGCAAGCCCTATTTATAGTGAAATCAAGGTTGAAAATATTTATTTCCCCTATCTTTGAGCGAAACAGCTCTCTGTTTTGGATGGGTGGGCTAGTTTTCATTGGTCTTATGTTTTGGTAACAGACAGATCTCATATCAGGTGTTTATTTTTGATTATGTGAGAACAGAGAGCCAGTCTGGTGCAATGATGAAGGAGACTGTGAATTCTAATCCTGCCTTAGGCATAAAGCCAGCTGGGAGACCTGGGGTCAATCATAGATCTGGGTTGGTCACCAGGACCAGAGATTTAATCTCCCGATCTTTTGGATTCATGCTGGAGCCCCTCCGCAGGGAACTTCCCTCTAGCAGAATGTAGCCTAGCCCACACATTCTGCTAGAGAGAAATTCCCTGAGGATGGGCTCCAGCACGAGTCCAAAAGCTTGGAAGGTCCTGCTGGCTGACCCAGATTGGATCCTGCAACGTTATCATGGGACACGTATATTTGCCTTCATTCATTGGGCCAGTCACTTTCTCTCAGCCCTAGGAAGAAAAAGGCAATGGCAAACCACTTCTAAAAAATCTTGCCAAGGCAACTGCAGGGACTTTGAGAATTAGGCATAATTGAAAGGAAGAAGAAAAAAAAGTGAGACTAGCTCAAATAATATATCATTTTACATTCTATTTGTTATAAACTTTTTTTCACTAGTGAGCTAAGCACAACCTGCTTAAAAAACTCAGAATATCTTTGTTAGCATCGTCATCTCTTGCATGTAGTGGTACAGTTGCATCCATAATAGATGACAGTTTTTGGTTCATGCCTTGAGTTGGTCTAATGTTTTTTTTTAAAGTTGATTAGATTTATTTTTGAGTATTATATAGGCAGAAAAGGAAATTATAAATTCAATAATAAGGTAAATAAGAATCTGAGATGCCTGGAGGCAGAATATTCTTTTTAGCCTGCTCTCCTTTTTCTCACCTCATGATAATGTAATTATATTATTCCACCACCACCCCATTAAAATCAATGAACATATAACCAGAAATATGTGCCAACCTAAAATAATGATATAATACTTGGGATTGTTTTTTTACTATATGGCTGTGATGGCGAACCTATGGCACGTGTGCCACAGCTGGCATACAGAGCCATCTCTGCGGGCAAATGAACCGTTGCGCAGCTCAGCTCCACCGCACATGTGTGCGCGCGCCTCCCGCCCACCAGCTGATTTTTGTGATGCATGAGGGGCTCATGTGGTGCATGCGCAAGGCATGCATGAGCATGCCTGGAGGGGCAGGGGGAGCACGGGTGTGTGTGGCACGCCCCCCCCAGCCCATTTTGGATCCCAGGAGGCTGCAGGTGGCAGGGAGTCACGCGTGCATGCATTTGGGGCATGGGGAGTGGGAGGGTTATACACACATGTGCATGGGGAGCATGGGGAGTCATGTGCGCATGCACAGGGGGCGCATTGCATTATGGGTGTCAGCACGCATGTGCAACACCGGCACACGACAAGAAAAAGTTTAGCCATCACTGATATGTGGATTGGACTGGTCCAGTTGATAATTTCAAATACACAGCCATATTTCTGAAAGACACACTTTCTGCAGAAATTGCATCCCAGCCCACAAAACTAGGTTTGTCCATATACAACACTTTACAAACTGTGGAATGTGGAACTAAAACATGTATTGTTGCTTTTTCTGACACACATTCCTGGAAGAGGCAAGGCAAAAGGATATATCAGCCCGAGAGAGACTCATGCATGGAATTGTAAGTCCTAGTTTAGACGGATGTTTAACGAGAGACCAGACATCATACTATGAAGCATCTTTCTAGAAACAGGCAGGCAAGAGGCAAAATCAATTTAGAGGAAAGGGAACAAATTTAGTCCCATGTATTGAATTTCTGAAAGCAAAAGAGCTGCGTATTTCGCACTGACATTCTCATTCTAAATGTATTGTCTCTTGAGTACATTGCAGAATTCATTTTCGAGAGAGGAAGACATTTATTATGGATTGCAGCATCACAGGATAATAAAAATCTGGCACCTTGGAGAGATGACAGCAATTCAGTTCAACAGCAAAGCTGATAAGGAATCCAAACACACTGTAGTATACACTTTTGATGTTTTTAGCGTAATGAAGCCATCAGTCCCTGCGGAGAAGCTGAAAGCAGAGCAGTTATGGTTTTTTTCCCTTTCAGATTGCTTACAATTCTACATGTTTTAGATAAGCAGAGGAAAGAAACTGTTTTTACTCAATCATTTCAATTAGTCCTCATCTGAATTCAAAAGCAGATCTTTCAATTTGGATCTAAATAAGACTCAAGTTACCAATAATATAGCACTAGCGGTCCTTGACTTACAATTGTTTGCTTACAACCATTCAAAGTTAGGTAAAGGTTCCCGGCACATGCGTGCTAGTTGTTCCCAACTCTAGGGGGCGGTGCTCATCTCCGTTTCAAAGCCGAAGAGCCAGCGCTGTCCGAAGACGTCTCCGTGGTCATGTGGCTAGCATGACTAAATGCCGAAGGTGCACGGAATGCGGTTACCTTCCCACCAAAGGTGGTTTCTATTTTTCTACTTGCATTTTTTACATGCTTTCAAACTGCTAGGTTGCCAGAAGCTGGGACAAGTAACGGGAGTTCCCTCCGTTACACAGCACTAGGAATTCGAACCACCAAGTTGTCGACCTTTCTGATCGACAAGCTCAGCGTCTTAGCCACTGAGCCACTGCATCCTTGATTTGTCCGATGTTACGTTCCACTGAACTAAGTAAAACGGGCCACGTTTAGGTCACTTAAAATAGCTTATTGTGCCTGCTGTATTTTATCGATGACTTTTGTAACTGAAAATATACATATTAAGTTCAGTATTAACATGCTACACCAGGCAATGATGCAATTGATAATATATATTACGCTGCAACAGAGGCGGGGAACCCTTTTGTCTGGTATAAATATTTGAAATTTTGAGAGAAACATTGTAGGTACTCTTGCAAAGCATCTGCTATGATGATGCAGGCTGTCTACTTATAAAATTTACTGAAAGGCCAGCTAAGATGCCGTTCCCTTTCCTCCAATTTCCTAGGATGGGGTTGTTGTTGTTTTTTTACTGTGTATACTTTTTGTGGGAGCCAATTCTCAAACAAAGACTGAGCTAGAGTCTCTAGCCTTAATTCTTATTTGATGCTGAACTCAGAAATATTTACCTACTGCCACAAATCCTTGTAGCAAAAACGGAAGACAAGTTAATAATGTAAATATCAAAGATACTAGCAGTGAGAGCTTTGCTTGCAGCATAAATGTGGCCATCCTTTTCATAGCTGGGTTGGTTTTTTTTGGAACATTTGCTGAGCTTTAATGGCTATTAATTTGCCCCTGACTCTCTCACTCCCCATGAAGAACTAGGCAACTTGCAAGTCTCATGCAGATCCCAGAGATGGGGTGGTGGAGGAAAGAAATGTCTGGAATTTGCTAATCAGGGAGGAGAAACACACTGAAGCTTGCAAGGTGCTGAACTCCTGACTTTGCAGTTACAAAACCTGTAACCAGTTTTGATTGCAGCAGAAAACCAAGCCGTTTTACCATGTTTTTATATGAGGGGGAAAAAAGTCAGTAATGAAATATAGAAGCTTTTATTAAATGCAGTTTCTAAAGTAAAAAAACCAACAACACACACACAACATAATAAGTGTTATCCTAAGGAGATTCTACAATGGAAAATAGATTTTTTGCAAATTTAGTACATTTGCAAAAAAAAAAAGACAACATGATCACAAGCAGCATTGATCAAAGTCATAATAGATGGTGGAGGTCAATATTTATGGGCTCAACTGGTAACAATTATGACATTAATAAACCGCATTAATAAACAAAGGAAATAACTGAAACACGTACAGTATATGGTGTGTCTGTAAAACTAAGACAGTGGGAGCACATAATGGAATTATACTGAACATTCTAGAATGCATTAGAAGAATTTACTAAACCCATTGACTGGAATTATGCCTCTCATCCTGCAAAGCTGGTAATATCATGTCCATATAATTGGTTACTGCTTTCCTGTGGGATGTTTTTTCAACTTCTCCATATAGACTAGGGCCATGCCACAGGTGGCACATGCAACACCTCGCATAGCTGAGGCATGCGAGGTGTTGTCCTCTGTCAGCTCCAGTGTGCATGTGCATGCTGGCCAGCTGATTGTCAACATTCCGGAGGGAAGGAAAAGGCTGTTTTCGCCCTCTCCAGGCTTCAAGAAACTATCCTGAAGCATGGGGAGAGTGAAAAACGGCACAACAGGCCAACCGGAAGATCTGAGACTTCAGTGAGGCCTGCACATGCGTGCAGGTGGGGGCAGCACGGGGGGGGGAGCGCATTGCATATGGGTGTGGGCAGGCGGGCACCTTCCTCCACTTTTGCCACATGATGGCAAAAAGGTTAGTCATCACTGGACTAGTGTATGCTGTTCATGGTCTCCCATCCAAGTATTAATCAGGTCCAATGCTTTTTTTTTAAACATTAGCCAATGTTGTCAAGGTGCAATAACCTACTGTGGACCCTGCTAACTTGAACAAGGTTTTTATTACTTTTGCAAGTTTTATATTATTTATACAATTGTAACTCGAGAAATTTAAAATATATTAATCATATTAAATATTAGATAGTTATAGTAGTTTGCTATAGTAGTTGAAGACATGAGGCTTGAGACCATTTTAGTCATGCCTGAGGCAGAAAACCAACTGTGTGACTCTGGATCAGTCACTCCCTCTCAGCTCTAGAAAGAAGATAATTAATCAAAATAGACCTGGAAGGGACCTTGGAGGTCTTCTAATCCAACTCCCTGCTCAAGCAGGAGATATCTATACCATTTCAGACAAGTGACTGTCCAGTCTCTTCCTAAAAACTTCCAGTCATGAAGCACCTACAACTTCTGAAGGCAAGCTGTTCCACTGATTCTCCTTAACTTGTCCTCAACTAATGACAAGCAACTTCTGAAACATGTTCTAACAAAAATAATGACCATGTCTATAGTCATCAAGAGTGAAGAATGATTGAAGGCACCCAAAAACCAAAACCAAAACACTAAGCATTAATGCCTAATATACATTATCATAACATAATGTCTTTTTTGTGGTGATGATCCATAAATATCTCCTTTATCCTTATTATATAACCTTCACCTGAACTATGAATTTCCTCATATTAGAAAAGTATCTTAGGAAAAAAATTTCAGTCATTACTTTATTTACTATTTAGATAGACTAAGTAAATGAATAAACATCACAAATATTTTAACAGAGGAAAAGTTATATAGATGCATCAGAAAATTTGTATGAATCTTCCTTGGATTGGTACCTACCTGAGACAGGATGTCATCTCCTGAAGCTGTTTTAAACTCATCTTGCTTTCCAATTATTTTCTGAAGCTAAAACAAAAGTATGTATTTATTAACTTCTATTTTTCTGAGTGTGGTCAGGACATTCCCACAGCATAGACAGAATATTTAATGAGGTTACAAAGTCTGAGGCCTCCTTTATTTATTATGAAAGTCTCTACGTAGAAAACCTTTTGCATAAAAACACTAAACAAGCATAGAATCTATAATTTATACATGAATTACAAAGTCAATGTAAGGTGTAATAGGAAGCCCAAGTGTAGAGCTATCTATCACATTGATGGAAGGAGAGGAGCAGGAAGGAATGTTTTATTCCAGGATTTTCCATGAATGAATATGGTTACAAGAAAACCTGCTCGCTCATTGAAATTAATTCTTTAAACCCCAAAAAATTAGCTTTACACTCATCATTTCCAAGGATTATAGATTCAAGCTTTGTTTGAATAATCCCTGTTTCTGTTTTCCCCAGCCTTTTATTATCCTCAACCCAGAGAACCAATCCACAGTCCACACTATTTGGGAAAGTGCCGGATTCTTTGGAGACCTGGGTGTGTATTAGGCATATGAGGGGAAGAACTAGTTGCACAATGACTTTATTACAAACATATTAAAATACGTACAGAAATACAACATAAGTTTAAGCAGGGCAGCATAGCTTCAGAGAAAGGTAAAATCAGATAGATGCTTTTATATACCATTGATTTAAGAGGTTTATCTCAAAGTTAAATATGAGCTTACATAAAAAGGGCAAGAATTTTCCATTTCAATTTTTTTCTTCAGACAGTTTGCTAAGCAGCCTTATGAAGCCTAATTTCTCTTTTGCTTATTCTTCCTGTCTGAAGTACAGGACAATACTATCAATTTGACTAGGAAAATTAATTGGCAATCCGCATTCCTGTACATGCAGGAAATATTATTCTACCCCTGCCATTTCTAGATAAAGATTCTCCGGCAGTAGCAGTGAGAAAGGCCTTCAGTAGATACCATGGACATCAACTCTAAATTAAAACAGTCACTACTGAATAAAAATGACCTCACTTGGTAGATTGCAGCTCTTTTAAAAAAACTTATTGAAAGAGTGCATTTTAAACATCCTGAATAGTCAAAACACTGATATGTGTTTGATACAAAGCTGTGTTTTCTTTTAAAAAGCCATAATGATTAAATAGTCATGACTGTCTATAAAATGAAAACAGGTTTTAGATTCAAAAGTTTTCTATCAAAAGCTGCATTTGCTTATTGCTTTAAATCCCAAAGTAATCATCCAGCAGACTCCTGGCAGGATCGTTTTTTTTGTAAAACATTTCTCATCATGCGAGCGAAAAGAAACTGAGTACAGTATAGCACCGCTAAGACCCCCCTCCCTACCTTTCAAAGATGTTAACACCGGTCCTCAAATGGTTAGCAAAAATAAAAGAACATGAAATTTATTATTTATGATAACGGCAAGGTTAGAACCAGAAAGTGCAGGATTTAAAGGTGCTTAGAAGTGTTTATCACTGTGAGAGAAGGAACCTTCCTTCTAAAGGATAAAAATGATCTCTCCTTACATCTCCCACAGGTACTCCTTGACTTACGACTGTTCGTCTAACAACAGTTTGAAGTTCCAACCAGAGGTGGGTTCCTACCGGTTCGGACTGGTTCTACCGAGTAGGTAGTAGGCCACTGGTGACGTCATGGAGCCAGTTCTGCTCCGTGGGCGCCGCCATCTTTTTTTTGGGTTTTTTTTTGGGGGGGGGAAAGAAAAATAATGTTGAATTATTTTTGGATTTTTTTCTTCTGCGCATGCGCAGAAGTCAAGTTTCCGGCACTGCGCATGCATCACCATCTTTTTTCGGCCTTCTTTGCAGGGAGAATTTTGGGGGAGGCTTTTTTCTACTGCGCATGCACGCAACGCACGCCCACGCAGCACGGGAGGCAGCAAACCGGCGGCGAGGTAAGTTAGAACCCACCCCTGGTTCCATAACTGTGCCTACACTTATGACTGTTGCATAACCCCTGCGGTCATTTGATTGCAGTTTAGATGCTTGGCAACTGGATCGCATTTACAAATGGCTGCAGTGTCCTGTAAGTCGCATAATTGCAATCTGCAACCTTTTTTTTTTTTTTTTATGATTTCCAGAATAAGATGTCTTATTGGGAAAATTGGATTTACTTGATGACAATGTGATTCACTTAATGACCACAGTAAAAGATGGTTGTAAGATCGGTCCAGTCACATGGTGACTCGACTTAAAAACTGCAGCAACTCATGGCTGCAAGTCTGGTCCCAACTGTGGACATACATTGAGGACTACCTGTACGTTATAAATCTTAAAATGTACCTTTGATTCCTCACATCCAATGTTAAAAAAAAGTCTGACAGGTTAGGTTGGAAAAAGCAGTATTTTCCTAAATTTGTTTTTGCTATTCAGCTTTTTAGTCGCTTCCAGATGGACTGTGTGATCTGATGGATATCATCATGTTGCCTGTTAGTAAAGGCTTCTTCTGAATTCTTGTGAGAGCATGGTTGTGTTATAGTATTTAAGGTTTTATTCATTTATCACATTTATATCCTGCAGCAATTCAAATCCATTTTCACCAGTTTGCATGGCAAATTTAAACACAGATAAATTTAAAACATGCATAGTAAAAAATTAAAACCTTGGCTTGTGTCAGCCTCTTTCTGAGTGCTTTCAATTTTTCCAAGAGTCAGGGTCTCATTCTTTACATTATATGTCCAAAATGTTTAAGTTTTAGGTTCATTATTAGTTCTTCTGGTGAGATCTGTTTTATTTCATCTAATATCAAAATGCTTGTTCTTCTTGCTATGCAAGTTATTCTTTCCAAAAAAAAATCCAAGTTATTCTTTCCAAGTTCCCCCCTCCCAAGCTTTTCTGATGATCCTGCTTTCTTATCCACATGATACAACTGGGAAAACAATGCCCCCTTGACAATATATAGCTTTGCTGTCAGTGAGCTGACGCTGCACTTTGTCTAGATCTATCACAGTCCTTCTCCCAAGGAGCAACTGTCTTTTTATTTCATGGCTACAGTTACCATCATTCTGAGTTTCTGAATTAGGAAGATAAAGTATGTTATTACTTCAGCTTCCCCCCCCCCTCACTTGTTTACAGTAGGACGGCAATGACTGTTGATATCATCTTAGTTTTTTTCCCTAAATACTGAGCAGTAAACTCTTTGCTCACCTTCACCAGGAGATTCCTTAAGTCTCCCTCATTTCTAATTGTCTGGGGTTGCTGATGTTTCTCCTAGCAATTTTAATTCCAATGTCAATTTTTTTCCTGCTTCAGCATTTGTCATGATATACAGTGCATACAATGTTAAATAAAGAAGATGACATGCAACTCCGATACATCTCTTTTCTAATATGAAGCATTTAGTTAACCCATATTTCATTCAAATAGATACTCATCATATAAATTTACTAGGCAAATGATGTTACTTGGCACGCTCATACTTTTAAGGGCTTTCCATAATTGTCTTTTAGATGTTCCCAAGTCTTGGCTCTCTCATTAGCAATAGCAATAGCACTTAGATTTATATACCGCTTATATATTGCCAGGGTTCCAAGTAATACATTTAATACATAGCCTGATCGAGGCCATTTTGGAGGCTTCAGTGCTTCATGGCCCTTTCTAAATGGTTTACAGAGTCACCATATTGCCCCCAACAATCTGAGTCCTCATTTTACCGACCTCGGAAGGATGGAAGGCTGAGTCAACCTTGAACCTGGTCAGATTCGAACTGCCAAATTGCAGGCAGCCTACAGTCACCAGAAGTAGTCTGTGGTACTGCATTCTAACCACTGCACCACAGCGGCTCTATCCATAGGATGTTAGCTATGTCCCTAGTGCCCCTGTCCCAGTAATTCCAGCAGAGAGGGTCTACTTTGGATCCCATCGGTCAAAGAACTCTTGACTATCACAATCCAGAAGAAGAGCTTTCTCTGTTGCAGCACCTGCCTTTGGAATATCTTACCCTCTAAAGTAAAATCTGTCCTCACCATCTTATCCTTCCGCAAGAGCCAAAAGACCTGGCTCTGCCAGTTGACCTGAGGACCAGGTGGGGGATTTCCATGATGGAGGTGGCTGCTAAATTGATAGCAGACTTCACCCACCCCCCACCCCACTCTCTGCTCTCCACC
>JANHFT010009997.1:60677-76991 GCA_032467955.1 Pseudoxenodon macrops | reverse complement strand
GCGGGTCATTAAGGTCAACTGGAGGTTGTGTCATCAGGATCACCTGAGTGGTGCAAATTGGTGTGGATATGGAGCCTTCTTGGAACTGTTGAAAAGACTGTGTTATAGATTGGAGATAGAGGGCTGTTCAATTTTGATTTTGTCCAGTTGCCTCTTGAAAAAAAAAGCACCTTTGGGACAACCATGACCTGGATGACTGAGGATCTCCAGACATTTAGGATCTCGCCTATTTGCACGCCCCATATTTTGCAGCTTACGGGAATGGGGCGCATCCGCCTTTCGCAACGGCGCCTCTTCTGGCTGTGTTGGCTGCAACGCCTATACTTCCAGCTTACCGCGGGAACTGCATAGAAAACTACGCATCCCAATATGCTACCTCGCGTCCGGCGTCATTAAAGGGGAACCCCTCTATGCCTTTGGCTCCGATGACTTCCACGGCTGAAAGGGAGCACACCGCGCACCTCTGCCTGCACGCCCAACCCCTTCCGTTATCGTTGCAGGAAAGCATCCCTCCGTGCGTGGGCAAGGGAAGGGAAGAAGCAGCCCGATAGTCCCCCGACTCTTCCCTTAAATCCGGGAGTGGTACTTTCCTCCGTCCGTTCTCCCCCCGTTCTCTCCCGCGCCCCTCCCGGGAACCCATAGAAAAAGCGGAGCTGCTCACACTCTGCAAATGACTCCTCCTCACTGCCGCCATCTTTACGCAGAAGCAATACCCTCCTCCCACCCATCGGCGGCCAAGAGAGGGAGGATCGGGCTGCAGGATGGCCATCGGACGTAGTTTTGTCCTGCGGAACTGGTTGTGATTTCCCTCGGTCGACAGCGCCCTCGAGAGGACAGGAGGAAGTATTGAGGCTCGTTTGCTTTGCTCTTCTGCATTTTGTCTTGCGTATCGGATTAAAAAATATATATATATATTTATATATACACACTATCTATTTGCAGCAAGAAATTTGTCAATGTGGTCTTAGAGGCTACCATAGCGAATATGCTGTATTTTGCAGATAAAACAGGAGGAGCGCCGCGGACATCAGCACAAACGGGCTTTCTATATTCATTTGATCATGTATTTCTAAGCCTTGTACTGAATCAGACTATTTGATCAGCACCGGCTGTATATTGTACATTTTCACAGAATTGGGGGCTTTTAAAGTCTGCGAATACACATCTTAGATCATCTCTGAGACATTTCAGTAGCCTGCAAAATATTACCTTGTGATAATTGCATGTTACCTTTGGTGCCTTCTTCTCTTACTGCAATTTTGCTTACGTTTTAAGTTTACCACTCATTTTCAAAGTGGCACCAATTTGTAATGTCGTGTTTAAGATCCTGGCTTTAGTCTGGAGAGATCGATTCCACGTGCCTTTCATAGAACTCCCTAGCTGGTTTAAGGGCAGTCACTTTCAGCCTGACCTACCTGCCAAGGTTGTTGTAAGGATAAAAGGATTAAATGAGGGGAATTCCCCATGAGTCCCTGGAGAAGTGAGAGATGAATGAATGAGTTTGTGACAGGCCTTAGAGCAGCCAAGCCAGGTTTTGCATGCAAAATGGCCTCTCTTCTAAGGTTGTCCCCAAAAGACCCTAATGTGAAACTTGCAGAACTGTAAATTAAATGGATTACTTCTTGAACGGCTTGGAAAAAGGGGTAGTAGATTGACCAGCTGGCTGTGAACCTGAGATCTGTGCTGAAATGCTTTGGAAATTGGTAAGAGAAGGCTTCTTGCCATTACAGTACCCTAGCTATTCAGTGTCATGCAGTACAGGTAATCCTCAACTTACAACAATTTGTTTAGTGACCATTCAAAATTACAAAGGCACTGAAAAAAGTGATTATGACTGTTTTTCACACTGAGGACCATTGCAGTATCCCTATGGATACTGCAACGGTCCTAATTTTAATCACATGATTAAATTTCAGCTGCTTGAGTCTTAATTATGATGGTTGTAGTGTCCCAGGGTCATGTGATCACTTTTTGCTACCTTTTGACAAGTCCACGAGAAACCAGATTCATTTAACAACTGTGTTACTAACACTTAACAATTTCAGTGATTCACTTAGCAACTGTGGCAAGAAACTGTGGTCATAAAATGGAGCGAAACTAACTTAACAAATGTCTTATTTACCAGTAGAAATGTTGGGCTTAATTTTGGTCGTAGATGGAGAACTAGCCATTTCCTAATAGAAATCTATTAATGTCCCAGCAAGAATGTGTTTCAGAAATCATTGGAAAAATCATATGATGAAATGAATCCAGTGGTTTGTCATCTTTTTCCCCCCTTGGATTGTACCCAAATGCCTCTGGCTGACAAGGTTTTCTAGTGCAGGTATAAAGCAGTGGTGGGATTCAATTTTTTTTACTACCGGTTCTGTGGGCGTGGCAGGGGAAGGAGACTGCAAAATCTCCATTCCTTCCCAATCAGCTGGGGCTCAGGAGGCAGAGAATAGATTGGGGGCGGAGCCAGCCAGAGGTGGTATTTGCCGGTTCTTCCAACTACTCAAAAAAAAATTGCTACCGGTTCTCCAGAACTAGTCAGAACCTGCTGAATCCCACCTCTGGTATAAAGTATTAGGTCACCATGCTAATGACTAGAAGCAACTGCCTTGTGAAGAAAAAACAGCCAGATCTTTGAATGAAGGAGCTTCTGTTTTAGGTTACCTTGATAAGTCCTTTTTCTGTCACTTGCTGGCTGGCATAAGCCACGTAAAAAGCAAGACCTGCGGATGGGTGCTCTTGGTTCTTTCCCAATTTTCTCAGAAACAAAAGACATTTTAATATTGTGTGAACTACCCTGAAAAGCTTTCAGGTTGGAAAATGAGATTTTAAAAATCACATAAAGTAAGATTAGGCATCTTTTCTCACATCAAGAGCCGCACTTTCTTTTGAGCTTGCTTCAAAAATCAAACAAGGCTGGGGAAAACAGACGGTAGAGCCAGTTAGGTGAAGAGATGAAGGGAACTGGTTTGTACCAGCTTGCAAGGAGCAGTGGTTAAATTTTCAGAAACAGTGAGAGCAGACCTGAGGTGTGACACCTAGCACACTGATTGGGCACACTACTGATTTAAGCCCACTTTCCCACCAGATACTCACTGGGTAATTTTGACCAGCCATTACTTTCAACCCAATTTACTCTAGGGGGGGGAAGGAAGGAGTATTGTATATGCCAGCTTCAGCACCTGGAGGAAAGATGGGATATACATCTAACAAATATGATCAAACCTTGCTTTGATTTTTGGTGCCAAAATGATTGCCTGTCACCTTAAAGATTACAATTCTGTAACAGTTTTTGAAAGATTTCTGGGGGCTGCTTAAAGGCTTTCAGGGGCTGCATGTGGCCTTGAGGCCACAAATTGTGCACAGTCATTTGAACTAATGTAATAATTTAAATTTGAGAGAATGAATATTTCAGAACACTCCTGTTACAATTTTCAATGTAACAATTTTATTGATATCAGTAATCATCACCTTCACTTATTTTTTTTAAATAACCACAAACATATAGGACATCATAAACAGAGGTGCCAAGAGGTCAGGGTTTCTTCTATTAGTTGGTAGGAGGAGATACACTGAAGAGGATAAAATGAGTGGAGCTAAGAATTCACTGAACATTTGGGGGATCCTGTATGGAGCAAGCCACTCTTTCATTGCCACATATGTGTATATGTGTGTATATAGAGTTCTATATTATACATCTTTATATATAATATATATATACTATACACGGCAGTAATGCAATAGATTAAGGATATACTCCTGAGTCAATGATTCTGGGACAAAGAGATTGTCAGAACTGTATGTATTGCATGATGTAAAGTGAACTGGCCTATGATTTCTTACTCTCTTCCAGCTTAATTTCATAAGATCACCAAAAGTAGTCTTTCTTTGCATCTGAAACTTTCTTTGCATGCATTGGGAATGTACAGAGATTTAGCAGCATGAAATACCAAGAACCATTGTCCACTATTATTGAAAAAAACTAGGGAAAAATACAAAGGTTAGAGAAACATTAGTTTGATTTCAGTATTCAATAATAAATAATTGGCCTGGCTATCCATTCTTCCGTAGTTGTACATCAAAATGATAATGGTCTTCAGGTGAGATATATATGCAAGTACTTCCCTATTTGCTGGGCACAAAAAATAAAAATAAAACCAACCTTTATGAATCATTAGCCTACATACAGCTCGATAGCAATATCAGACAACTCACCTCAGTAAACAACCTACACTGTTGCCTAGCGATCTTCTTCATCTGGATGATGGATATTTACTTTGGGGGCTTTCAACCTCACCAGATAGACCAGATTAGGAAATCAATTTCACAGGAAGGCTAAAATTACTTTTATTGTGGTTGGCTATAATAACATAATTTGCAAGTCTGATTGTACTGCACACCTCCTCCTTACACTCCAATGAACTAGGGTGGTGTCTATCTGAGCCAAATACTATTTACTGTACATTTAGGATACGCTTCACCCTTCATTGCTTCGGTAATGGAGCTTGCACATCTCTGTCAAGGTCATCTTTCTTTCTCTCTGCAGTGGCTCAGAAGTTGTGCAGATCTAAACAAAGATACCATTAAACAAGGAGATCCCTATATGCTGATCAATCTAATTGTCAACATTTATGTGGCTTATATTCTCTCTGAACAATTAAAATCTAAGGAAGATAACAACTGATACTTCGGAAATATAATGCAGTGTTTCAGGCCAATATTATATTTCCAAGCTGTTTCACATTAGGTCAAGCAGCCAAATTATACTAGAATTGCCCTACAAGGAATACATTAGTGTAAAGGGCATGTGTATGGTTCTAAAGAGGCAGAGCCATCTGCCAGTAAGCTAAGTTAAATGACAACTCATTGAGCATGACCTCTATGCATAAGTGTTAGCCATGCCTCACGCTTTATGTGGAAACTGAGCTACCGTAAACACTGAGGTAATTCAGTTGCTTTATAATTCAGTATGAAATGGCTGAAATCTTGTGTCGGAAATTAATGCAAAGATTCCAGTGGTGTATCAAAGAGCAATCATCAGAATGCTGAGTTGAGTGAGATAATAGTGAACTCTTCCTGAGGGGAGGAAGCATATGTTGTTATGCCCCAATTGTGTGAATTGTTCTTGTTATTGGGCCTTTGTCAGGAAGGGTTACTATTTATTTTATGGTTATTGGTTGCCTGGAGTTGCATTTTTGCAAATTGGGCAGCCATATAAATATTTAAATAAATAATAAAGCTTCTGAGTAGCCAAAATGTCTCCCTTGTTGGTGGACTTTTTCTACAGAAAACCCTTTTATTGTTCAAATAAAAGGCTTGTGTTATGTAGTAGCCAGTGTTACTGTTTGGGTATGTTCAATTAAATGGAAGTAAGCCAGACTGACATCTGATCCTCTTTGAATGAAACAGAAAGTTTCAAAAAAAAGAACACAAAGAGAATCGTTATTGAACTTTTGTAAGAAAGAAGATTTAAGACAGACATTGGCCATGTCCAGATCTAAGAGTATAATGTTTATTTTAAAGTGAAAGTTTCAATACCCTTAACTGCAATCCTGGTTTGCAGGATGACAGAAATGAGCTAACATTTTCACCATTGTCAGGTGTGCCCCTTTTCTAGACTTTTTAATAGATACTGAATGATTGAGATAAGCTCCTATTTGGATTTAAAATTATATCCATATGGGAAAGTAAAAGTGGCATGAATTAATGTCCATTACTACAAGAATTGAGAGTTCAGTTTGTAAATAGAGAGTTTAACATATTTGGCCTATCCTACAAGCCAAAACCCAGTTGTCGTTTTTGCTAGGTGAACTTGACATGAATGCATGCAAGTGACATTCACAAAGCTTCACAATTCTATACCACTAGATTTTCTTGCCTCCCATCCAATTCCATAATCAAGCATCCCTGGCCTGATTTACTAAGAACCCCTCCCCTCCCCTTTCCCATATGCCTAAATATAAGGCTACTCCAATAACAGAGGTTTTGAAAGAGAATTCTCTCAAGCCTATACAATATTGCTTTCACCTGGAACCATAAGAGGACCAAGCTCTTTGTGCTTCAGTGCTACAGATCAGGAGTCTCCAACCTTGGCAACTTTAAGACTTGTGGACTTCACCTCACAGAGTTGCCTCGCTGGCTGAGGAACTCTGGGAGTTGAAGTCCACAAGTCTTAAAGTTGCCAAGGTTGGAGACTCCTGCTACAGATGATCATATCCTCTTAATGCTGCCTAGTAGCCACACCCACTTCACAGTGTATTTCCAGAGAAAAATAGACAATAGGAAACATATTGAAGTCACTCTACATACAAAAACCATCATACAAGCCACACACGAGGGGAAAACCAAACACCACAGTGTGTGTTTCTTTTCATTTCATTGCTCCCTGCTTTCAAAGCCTGAACTAACTATATGGAGATTTTTTTTTCTTCTTTTGCAAGAATGGTCTGTTTATACCAGCTTGATTTAATAAAAGCAGAGAAGGTCAAAAGCCGCAATATCCACTAGGGAAAGAGGTCAATTTCCCAAGAAGGCAGGTGTAATGATGGGATCCAGGTCCTATGCTTTTGGATGTCCACTGACTTTCCATTTAAAAAAATTGCAATACTGTGTCTGCCATCTTGCAGATTTTGACACGTCCCCTTGTCAAATGGCATTTCAAATGCTGCATTGCCTTATTTTACACAGTGGCCCTGATGATGTACTGCTGTGATATTGGGAAGGTTATCTGTAGGTATATCAGAATAAGGGCAATGTGGGAGCATAATCGGAACTACAGCTCCTATCATTCACAGCCATCATGACAAAGATCCACCTTTGGCTCCCTGACATACAATTAAGAAAATATGATTTGGGAAATTAGCTAAGTATTGAGACTGAATACTGCATCTTCACTTTTGGCTTAGTGTTTTGTATTGCTTAGCAACAGGCTTATTCCACTAAATGTTGTGATCTTTGTACACTTAAGGCAAACCTCTTAAATGAAAGTAATTCTATGGTTTCCTTTAGAGGAGAAATGGCCAGTAAAAGCTTGCTGAATAAAGAGATGGTTAAGGAGAGATGGGCAGATATTTGTACTAGCAACTTGCAAATCAATAACTTTTGGAGTTACTTTGGGTAACAGAGTAGATGAGCTTTTTTACAAATGTTCTTGGTATACAACTTAATGGTATTTTCTTAGTTCTGACCACTGTACACGAACTTAAAAGATAGAAGAATTCTGTTTTGTTACACTCTATACAAAATGTTAATGTTTTCTTGTAAGACATTATCATTTAATACAATGAATGTGGTTTCCAGACAACATTTGGTCCGAGCACATTTCTTTAGAAATTCATGAATAAATATTTTTAAACTTCCTAGACACAATTCACCAGAGCAAGTCCCATTGAAAGAGATGGAGTGTACTTCTGAATAATCCTTTGTCTGATTAGACTTGTATCAGTTGTTCCTTATTTATCCTATTAATTGCTTGAATCATGAATATATGAATAGTGTACATATATTACCGTATGCATCCATCACACTATTCCATTTTGGGTTAATCAACATAATGAACAATGCAGCAAAGAAGCAAGAAATAGTATACTGAAGAAAGTTAAGGCATGAGATAAGAAAAAGAAACTTCTCTCCTTAGGAGAATCTGTGTTTCATTCCACATGACTTTCTTGGTCTTCCCCTTCCTCTCAACACACTCTTTCTTCATGTACTTAGTCTGCAAATCAATCTTCATTCGTTCTTTTTATAGGACCAAACCATTTCAATCTACTTGTTTTGTACAATACTGGGGACTCACTTTTATATTCAATCCACATTCATTTTCTATCTATTCATTCTTGACCATGCTTTACCTCATACGCTTCTTAAGTTATTCATTTCCATTGCACTGAAGTTACTTTTATATTTATCCTGACATCCCCAACACTGTGTTCCATATCACATACTGGGCAGAAGTATTGTCTTGTTCAGAGCTATTTTTGCTTATTTTAATGTCCATTCCCATTAGAGTTCCTCTACTCAGTATAATTTTATCAGCATTGGCATTTCTCCAATTGGAAATCAGCTTTATTTTATTTTTTTAAACTGGAAAATAGGATTGTCCACTGATACAGGTAATTTCGTTCAGTGGTACTTGAATTACATCTCAATATGGTTGTGTTGTCACAGGATTTTCCAGGCCTGTATTGGCACTCATTATTTCTCCAACTGAATTGTGATTTGCACAATATAATCCTGATGACAATCTACTAACTATGAGTCTGAATTTAAAGGAGATTTCATGGTCATTATCCTTGATTTAGAATGCTGTATCATTCCTTGACAACTCATAATTTGCACACTTGTCTTCATAAACCATTTTTGGAGAAAAAAATTATTGAATGAAATTATCAGTCATTTAGTTAATTTAAATTTTGAGGATTGTGACAGAGCCTCTTCTCATATGCCGTTTTATCAACTAAACAAAGCCAGTTCATCAGATTTGGTATAGCCTACAGTAGAATGAACAGTTGAGATTATGTTGTAAACAGCTGTCTCATATTCAGAAAGAAATGTAACCACTCTGTGTCTGATTTTTCAGCCTGTATTTAACATTTTGCTTTTTGTACTTGATCAGAGAATCATGTAATACTTCTCAATTCTCCAAAAAGCCAATTGCAAATGATCAAACATTGGAACAGTTTGTGAAGGAAACCACGCATTATCAACCTGAAGCAGATAAAATAAAATAATAATAGAGTGCACAAAACAAAACATTTTAGTATTTCATGAAAATCCAGGATATTTTTAAAGCTCCCTATTATCAAATCCAATCTGTCTTATTGTAGATTCCACATTCAACACTTTATGATTCCATTCTCACCTACCTGAGATCCTTTTCTGCTTGCCATCTCTATATGTTTCCTTGCTGCTATGTACAGCATTCACCTTTGCTTACCCACTTTCACTACTCATTTATAGGATGCTCTACTCATCTGTCCAGTTCTTATTCTCATTTCTCAGCACTTACATATATGCACTAGCATCTTAACTAGCATTCATCCACATCCCAGTGCTTATGCTTTCCACCAATAGCATCTTGAGATTCTTTCCCTCTGAAAGTCAGCTTGAGCTTCCCATACAAAGAATATATCACTGCAACACAAACAATAAAATGTTTTGCAATGAGCAATCTAGTTACGATGGGGAATTCTGGAGGAGGAGGAGGCATTTTCTGTAAAGAAGAAATAAAAAAAAAAAGAACCTAGAAGGCCAGAACTGGCCAAGAGTCACCTGTTGCTCTGGTCTGCTTTGCACGCTGCCTTCTCAGTGGCAGAAGAGAGTGGGCAGAGGGAAGGGAAATGGGATGTCTCCAACAGCTTTCAGTAGTCTTGAGTTTGGTACCCCTGTGTCCCAGCATCAAAAGCATCTGCTGAAGGGGGCTGCTGGTAGGTCGCCATGCTATCTGTGGTATCCTCACTTGTGTAGGGTGCATAAGGCATGCCGGCCTCCTGGCTTGGATCTGTGTAGTCCTGGGAGAAGAGTGCTGAATCCGCTCCAAGTTGATATCGCTGGAATGCCAGAAAAGACTGGCCCACCTTTAAGGGAGGATATGGCGGTATGGGGGGAGGTTTTGGAAAATGGGATGGAAAAAAACAAAAGAGAGAAACATGCCAGGAAGAAACAAATAGAAGCTGTGTTAATCATGGTTAGTGCACAAGACATAAATTAGGGAAAGAGACATGTTGCAATTACTTAATTAAATGCAAATACATTCTAAAGACCAGATGATCTGGTACAGCTCACCAAGACAGGCAAGTTCAAGAAAGAAACTGCAGAGTAAGCAAGGGAAGAATAAACTTTTAGGCGAGATCCTATGGCTTATTTACTTGGATAAAAGATTGGCGAAAATAAAGCTACAGTAGAAGATATGGTTCTGGAGTGCTTCTTTTTAGCATATCCAAACTCAACAAGGTCAGGTCAAGTACATGGAAAGCATTAGTCGGACCTCTTTCGTATTCGATATTTCATATTCATATACCTGAGACAGGTAACAGAAGGATCACACAAGGCTATGTAGCCAAGCTTTTCAATGCTGACTGGGCTATGGAGGTAGAGTTTGAAACAATATTAGCTTTCCAGGGACATCTCATATCCATGCAACTCCACCTGTATTAGTTCTAGAGATCTATGGAAGCTCACAGGTAGAAATAAAGGTGAACCATATTTTCAAGATTAATCAAAGTAGTGGTTATAAGAGGCCCAGCCCCATCATAATCTCTTATTGTGAAATAGTCTTTAGTAACAATGCTGAAGAAAGAGTGTGGGAAGCTGTCGCAGTTTGGAAACTGCCTTCTGATACCATCAACATGTAGGTTATACAACAGAAAAGCAAGTTGTGGCAATATGAGGGTGAGCAGGAATAGAAAACACATTTTGTCATTAGTGTTAAAATTGTTAACCAAGTCAACCAAAAAGGCACAATGGTGTTATCTAGAACTGAGGGTAGAGAAAGAAGCAAAAGAAAGAAAAGAAATAGGACATATTCTACTTTCAACTATTTGAGGCTTCAAAAGAAGACAACCTCAAATATTTCCTTAAGTATCTCAATGTTTCTAGAATTTTCCTTCTTCCCCAAAACATGCTGATTTATTTGCTGGACCTTCCCTATCCTGTTTTCTTCCTTTCTTGCACTTTAAGCATCAGAAATATTTGCTCTAAATATTTTTTTCTCTGATATGTCAATTTTATGCACCCAAGTTTAGGGGAGAATTGGTGAAGAATTAGGAAACAGTGTGTTGTATTCTTCCTGAAAAGTAATTTCTCCAAGTCTGCGAAAGGCCAGAAAAGTCAGGAAGCTCTGTAGGAAAAGAATAGGATGGACAAAGGGCATTAGACACGATGTGAATTCAAGGCCTTATTGAAATTAAAGATAACATGGGAAAAACAGCTGGGTGTCTAACTTCCATTTAGCAGAAGAGAAGTCTAAAGTGGCGATATTTATAATAAAGGACTTCATTTGACAGCAAATTTCTCCTGTAGATATTTTTTTCCCCTGTTTGGACCAGAAAAGGATTCAATCCATCCCAAGATTAAAAGCTGTCAATGATGGGCTCCTTGGTGCCCTATGAGCTTGGTGGTGCTCTGAGCCACCAAGCTCAGAGAGAGAGTATCAAGGACTCCACAGTTCAACCCTTGAGCTACAAGTAGTCTCTTCTACCAGTGCTGCCAATGATAAAAGCAATAAGCAGCACTGGGAGGGGGTAACATCAGCCCTCCAGGACAGCATCCCCAGATAAAAAACCATTGAGATTTGCCAACAAAGTGGCTAGATTTAAATGGCAGAATTTCAGAATGCTTCGGAAGATTACTAAGGGGGAAGGGAGCAGTTTGCTTCTCCCGGTTTTTCCATTCCCATCCTAATCCCCACAAAAATGTTTTGATGGAATTTATATAATAGAATCAATGTGCAACCTCCAACATCTCTCCAAAAGGCTGGGAAGAAAAGCCATGGCCCCTCATTTAGGAGCAGCAGTCTAACATTTAAACAGCATCTGGAAGAAAACATATAACAAAAACCCTGGGGGAAAGGGAAAGGATTTTGAAAAATGCCCAAAAACTCCTGAAGCTTTGCTTCTAACTAAAATAAAAATTGACTACATCAACAAATATAGGAATTTATTTCAAATAAAATCATATTATGTACTATTCTGAGTTGTCTCTCAAGCCTTTCATTTCTTGTTTTCTTTTTGGAGTTCTCTTCCTAAGGAACACTTAAAATTTGGTTATATTTAAAGGTAGATAAAAATAAGTAATAGAGAATTCTCTTCTTCTCTATGAAAAGCAATAATCTTGTATGGTAATAGCTCTCTTGCAGCTCTTCCAAATTCTCACCATGTGACAATATATAAAGCAAATATGCCGTATCATAATATATCTCTAAAATGTAATGTAAGTCTGTATCAGGCCAGTAATCAGTGTCAATTGTAATCCACTCTGCACTTTTTGTTCCTTCTATTATCAGAGGCAGAATATTATTTTTTGTAATCCACCAGTCAAACTGTGGATAATTTTAAATCTAAAGACATGAATATTTACAAATGGACAAAATAAGATGTATTCTCATTCACACTGTAGAAATGGCAAGTCTAGTTTGCTTTAGTTATTATATCTAACTATTCCAACAATTATTTTATTTATCTAAAAATTTCTACACTACTTCTCATATTTATAGAGGGGAAAATGTAATGCTAAATCAATGAATTACCTACTGTATCATCAAATTTGGTGATCTTCTTTTTTAAAAGATGCTAGTGCCAAATGAAATAAGCATTCCTTTTTTAAGTAGCCAATGAGAACTTTCAAAATGTTTTGAAAATGGCAATTAAAGCTATGAAAGGAAGTCCAGCTTATGTGGAGAGCATCAGGTTAGGGGAAACTGTGGTGGAACCATTTTGCATTATAAGCCTTAATTTGAAAAACAAGTTGGATTAGATGCCTCAAAGGCCTCCTCTAGTTCATTGAGATACAGAGCTCTAAAAGTCAAATTAAGATGGTTTTCTTTGCTGCAACTTCATCTCAAGAAGGGAAGTAATGGACAGAAAACAGGTACAGTATGTAAATAACAATGTTTTTGACCAACTATTTTTTTTCTCTAGAGTCAAGCCACTGATTATTCAGATTATATAAAAAGATTTTCTAAGGCTAAAGACTGCCACAGAGGAGCTCTCCCTTATACAAGTGGAAATTGAGGCAATAAGATGCTTATAAATAACATTCCTCGTTACTAGACAAGGCCCAAGCCTGCATAACTTACCCAGGTGAAGATGGAGAAAAAAGAAAAGGCAATGGCTGCTCGGGCTGCATCTGATCCTTCATTCAGTGGACTATCCTCCTTCTTCGAAACACGCCATTGGTCAGCCAAGAAACAAAAACCGACAAACCAGAGAAACGCCCAAAAGCCTATAAGAGATCACCATCAAAACAAGAGGGAAGGATGAAAGAATACATACCCATGAATTTTCATTCTCACCTGTGTTCAGAAAATTTCCCTAGAACATCTCAAAGTGATTTGCAGATTGGGATAAATTCCAGTTCTTTACAGCATGGAATTGGAAGTTAAATCCAAACATAATATTCCCAAGACTTACTTTTCCCAAATTTGAGGGATTGAAAGAATTTGAAGAAGAGAATTAGTGGTTAAAAGACTATTTCCCTCTCTGCTATTTATCCCTGACAAATATGGGATCAGTCATTTTAGCATCTTTCATTTGGCCAGGATCTGCACTCAGATGCAATTCTAGCTATGAAAACATTATAGTTAGGTCCTCTTGTTGTTCTCCATACAGGTAGTCCTTGATTTACTACCATTCATTTAGTAACCATATGAAGTTACAATGGCAGTGGAAAAAGTGAGTTATGATCAATCTTTGATCTTACAACCATTGCAGCATTCCTATAATCTCAGGATCAAAATTTGGGTGCTTGGCAATTAGCATATATTGATGACAATTGCAGCATCCCAGAGTCACGTGGTTGCCAATTGCATCCTTCCTAGCTGTCTTCCAACAAGCAAAGTCAATAGGGAAGTTGGATTCACTTAGTGATGGTGTGATTCACTTAACAACCATGGCAAAAAGATTGTAACATTGGGTGTGACTCGCTTAACAACCATCTTAGTTAGTAACGAAAATTGTGGTCACAATTGTCGAGTTCTAACTCACAAACACACGTCAATTTCCTATCCTGGTACACTTTCTAGCTTTTCAACTGATAAGGAATGTAGCTGTATCATAGAGGACTTTTAGGAAAAGGAGGAAGAAGGGATACATATTCATTTACCCAGCAAATCATGTTGGGTTAACACTCAGTTCTGCCTTTAATAAGGAACATATTGTGGAATGGCAAGGCTTAGTCATCAAGAGTAAGTTCATTTCCATTGTACAAATGGCATCTCCTGGCCTCACAACAGTGGAGTCAGTTGCTCACTTATTCTTGAATTGTAGCAATTCTACAGAACTAAACCATATAATGGATCACAGGCTCAGCTGGGAACAGAGGTGGGTTCTAAACAGAGGTGGGTTCTGA
The DNA here is from genome assembly GCA_032467955.1 of Pseudoxenodon macrops. NCBI lineage: Eukaryota > Metazoa > Chordata > Lepidosauria > Squamata > Pseudoxenodontidae > Pseudoxenodon > Pseudoxenodon macrops. Next base: position 62,936 of record JANHFT010009997.1, on the reverse strand, counting down.
ATCTTCTTACTGCCGGTTCGCTCAGGGTTGCGCCTCGAGTGCGTGTGCGGCACACACAAACAATCCAAGATGGTGGTGCCCACAGAGCCACTGACAGAACCGGCTCCGTGAAGTCATTGCTGAGTTACTACTGGTTTTATAGAACTGGATAGAACCAGTAAGAACCCACCTCCGGTTCTAAATCTTCTTATTGCTGGGGCGCACTGCGGCCGTGCGTGTGCTTTGCAAGTGCACACACACACGTAGTGTTTTTAAAAAGCTGTGCATGCACAGAAGCAAAATCCAAGATGGTGGCGCCTATGCCGAAAGAACTGGCTCGAGGCCATGGCAGGCCCATGTCACTAATGTTTCTACCAAACCAGGCCAGTAGGTTACTAACGGTTCAGTAGAACTGGACTGAACCATTAGGAACCCACCTCTGGCTGAGAATGAGGACAGATGTAGAAAGAGCCCTATCTTATAGAAAGTGCTGGATCATTGAAGGTCTCAGTAGTCTAAATAATCAAAAGGAATCTCTAAATGGTTCTGTATGGCAGGCAGAGTTATTATTCCTGCAGATTTAGATGGGGTGAGGGTGGGGGAGAACAATGTGATTTTGGCCTCATTCTGAGTCAAAGCAGAACTAAGAGTTAAACTGACTCTGATTGCCTTGAAACACAGGTTTTTTAATTATTAAGTTTTGCTTTTAAGTAATCATAGCTAAGAGAACTGGAGTAATAACTCCAAACTGTATTTTCTTTCTTCCATTATTTATGTAGCATTTCCATGCTAGTAAGCTAGCTAGCTCTGCTATAGAATTTGCTAACACAGAAGAAACAAATCAAAACAAAACAAAAATGAGCAGGCGTTAAGCAAATATCTCCCTGGGTGTTCTTTTCTATCCTGACATCATTAACAGATTATACCTTAATAGATTTATAATCAAATCGTACAATCTTACAGAGCCATTTGGTGTAGTGGTTAAAACATCAGTCTAGAAAGTAGGAGATTGTGAGTTCTAATCTCGCATTAGGCACAAAGCTACCTTGGTGATCTTGAACTAATCACTTTCTCTCAGCCCTAGGAAGGAGGCAATGACAAATCACTTCTGAAAAACTCTTGTCAATAAAACTGCAGGGACTTGTCAATCTCCAAGAATGAATGAATGAAAACTGCAGGGACTAGTGCAGCCTCCACATTATCTGAAGAGTTGGGGCTAGGGAAGGCCGTACAATGTTAGGTTACACTGCATTAGCTTGTTTGTTTGTTTGTTTGGTCAAGCATGTATAAGATAACAGATAAAAGTATAAACATGATTTTGAATACATGAAAAGGATACGAATAAAAAGGGACATCAGGACAGGGACGGTAGGCACGTTGGTGCGCTTATGCACGCCCCTTACAGACCTCTTAGGAATTGGGTAATTTCAACAGTAGACAGTCTAAGGTTAAAGTTTTGGGGGTTTGGGGAAGAAACTAGAGTCAGGTAGTGCATTCCAGGCACTGATCACTCTGTTGCTGAAGTTGTATTTTCTGCAATCAAGTTTGGAGCAGTTTACCTTAAGTTTGTATCTGTTGTTTGCTCATGTATTGTTGTGGTTGAAGCTAAAGTAGTCATTGACAGGTAGGACATTGTAGCAGATAATTTTATGTACTACGCTTAGGTCGGATCAAAGAGATGAACACCTCTTTCACAGTGCAGTACCTTAAAAAGCACACAACACAAAGTCTCTTTATTTCCCAAAACATTTTTGGGCCCAACAAGGATTCTTAAAAGATCAGAGTAGTGGCTGGTTGCGACCTAGAGCTTTAGAAGGAAGGGATATAAGTAGTGAGAAAGCAACTCCTGAGAACACAATTGCTACAACACAGATGTTTGTTTAATAATAAATGGGTGTATCTAACATGCCACCTGGCACGCATCATTATGTACTTGCATAGGTCATGGTATGCTTAACTCTAGCTTTTTTTGACAAATGACAATGGGCGGTGTTAAAATAATACATGAAGTTATACCTGAACTCCACTCATTTATCAAATAAACTAGAGTTAAACAGCATTGTAGCTTAAATGTTAATCCCAACATTTTGCTTATTGAATTCCTGCCAATTCTTCATAGATTTTGGCCTCCTGTTTTGTGGTTCTCTTGCCTTTGATTTGCACATAATCTTATAGCTGGTGGATTCCCAGGCATAGCGGAGTCAAAACGAGATCTCTCAGATAAATGCTCCAAACTTTTCCAAGAAATCCGATAGATAGATGATAGATAGATAGATAGAT
>JANHFT010009997.1:26040-40731 GCA_032467955.1 Pseudoxenodon macrops | reverse complement strand
AAGTCATAGGATACAAGCAACAAGTTACAGTCCTGCAGTCGTAAGTGGGAGGAGATGGGTGATAGGAACAATGAGAATAGTAATAGTAATGCAGTCTTAGTAAGTAGTCTGACAGTGGTGAGGGAAACCTCTAAAAAACCTCTAAAATGCTACTGTGACTTTATGCAATATGTACATTTTATTAAGTCCATGCTGTAACCCAAAAAGGTTGCTGACCTGCATTCAGCAAATAAGAATATATTACATCAAGTATGTGAGTATCAATGAAAATAGCATCCTTAATCTTTGCCATGTACAGCAACAGATATAAAAATTGTGTTCATTATAAAGCAATGTTCCTCAACCTACTACCATCCAAATGAATTGTACATCTTCCTTAATTTCCAGCCAGCTTGTAGTACTATATTACAAAATATATAAATGTGCACTATAAGAATGTTGAGTAGTGGAATTGTAAACCTAGACTGGAAAAAAATGGTGGTGAAATAGAAAATCCTAATAGTCTTTAATTAATTAATCAGTAGTTCTGTTCTCAATACCTGTTCTATTTCACATCAATCTACTTAGACAGAATAATATGAAATGACTTATAGGGAAAAATATGTTTAAATCAATGAGTGACCTTTATACTGAATAACTATTAGGGATATTGCTCATAGATGCCACATCAGTTTTGTACACTGGATTTTATTATAAGGAAAATGTGATGATGATGTAACAATTTTATAATGAAGAATGATACTCTGTTGCTCTGATTGTTTCATTCTAAAGTTGATTCCCCCCCCTTCTTTCTCGACCTTCTCTAAACTTAAAACATGCTAAATATCCAGTTAGAATTTTAATCACATAAGCAACCTTACAAAAAAATATGAATTGTCAGTTGGAATTTGGAGGATGGAGAATTCACATAAGCTGCAAATAAGCTATGTTATAGGTAAGTGCAGTGTATAAATCCTGTCAAGGTCTATGCTTGTATGACCAGTAAACTATGGTTTGCTTAGCAATCCACACAACACAAGACTCATACTTCATGCCAGCCAATACATCACACTATAAAAACTATCAAGCAATTCAAACAGTTCGAACAATACAGCAAACTGAAGCAACAAAAACCCAAACCCTACATATTCATTTGTGTATTGTGAACTAGTTTTTGCATGTAGAGAATGTTTATTGAAAAATGTAATTACTCTATATTAATATGCCAAGAATGGAAAACATCTAGAAGTTTAATTCTTAAAGCACCATTTTTACCCTCAGATCCCTCTTGAAAATTTTACATAGAAAAATCTGAAGTCTATTTATTTGTCCCTACCACGCTATATTAGCAAAATACATGAATTAATTTTGCTGTTATGTGCTAAAAGCATGCATACATCCCCATATAACTGGGAACACCAAAGTGCAAGTGCCAAGGCAAAGGCATTAATAAATGTCAGCAGACCTTGACTTCTTTTATCTGATAATCTTTATAACACTGGAGAACATGGAAAGGTAGAGTGCAATGAAGACCATGCAAGCCACCTTCATTCGCTTCACAGTTGTACCTGTTTTTTGCACCGAAGAAAACCCATTCTTCAATCTGTTGTTCTGGAACCTTTCATTCAGAGGAATATTGGTGGTATCTAAACCGTACTTGCCTGGTCCACTGACTATGTGCTCTGTGGCCACAACAAATTTTAGCACGTAAAAATGCTGAGGTATTTCTTTAAGAATAGAAGTAGCAGGGCCCTTAAAACGGGCACACAAGGGAACATGGATACGTGGAAGGACACAGGTAATATCACCTAAAATGTCCTCATTGTGGGCTGAATGCTGTATGGGCTTGATGTAGTTAAAAAGTTGACTCAGTGCATATTTCAATATTCCTATTGACAAACGTGCAGCTTCCTGAATTCCATCCAAGAATCCCAGGAAGAGAGAGGTCACAATTTGCTTCATGACTGGTCGTAGCATTATCTGATAAAATTCATTGTTTTCCTTGGGACAATTGTGCACAGAGTGGTAAAGTTGATGTTCTGTAGATGAAGCACCTGGCAACATTTTTTGTTTCAGGAGTACAAACAGCAGTCCGAGAGTCCATTTGGCAGCATAATATTGAAAAATATCTGCCCAATAAAAGCATAAGTTCTTTATTATTGCCTGGAAACACCACAGGATCCGGACTGTTGGGGCTAGCACATCTTTCCAGAGCTTCCTAAGCAGAATGCAACGCGCTGTGCTTGACATCTTTTGGCTGAAGTGACACAGAATGACAATCCCAGTCACATGGACAGCGATCCAATAGAAGATCAGCCTCCCTATTGTGGCCAGAGGATGCAGCAGCATCTTGTACAGTTTTACAAAAAAAGAATATATCAAGAAGCAAAGTACCATGAGCTGGGCTTGGGGAAACCGTAAGGTCTGTTCTGCTCTCTGAAGCATAACTTGCTTTCCCAATGGCTTGTAAACTACGCATCCTTTATTGCCCAACATGTTGTTAAGTTGGGCACCTGATATGTAAGGCCACACTCACTCCAGCACAAATTTCTTCCCTTCCCTTTGCATCTGTTTTGAGATTTCTTCTTTGTAACTAGATATCCCATCAACAAGCTATTACATCAGAAAGGGAGCCAAATATGGTCATACTGAAGTAGGCTTGCCAGGTTGAACACCAGGCATTTTATGACATCAGTCTTAAAAATAACCATTGATTTAGATGCCTGGTTTTTCTTCACCCCTATAAAGATTCAAGACATGGGTGGCTAGGAAGATGACAATAAAGAATATATAGTTAGAAGGTACAATGAGGACTTTAGACATTTTATTTCTAGTAGAAAGTTAAAATGAACTCTAGGTTATGTGATAGTTGGAAAGAAAGTATTTAATTGTGATTATTTAATACATTTATTATTTCAGTTTATGTGGCTACCCATTTCAAAGCCACGATCCTAGGAAACTAATAATGTAAAAGAAACTAAAAAACCATAAAAAACAAGGAGAAAAAACCCACACCTAGAAACAGCAGCTGGAATGAAAACAGACATCACCAGTCAACATAAGCCAAAAATCTTAACCTCATCTACTGTCCTGATGACAAAATCAAGTTGTTAAAGCCTTAAGCCTTATGAAAGGCAGATGGGGTCAGGGCCAATCTAGATTCTGGGAGAGTGATATTCCAAAGGGCAGGCACTACAACAGAAAAGGTTCTCTTCCTGGGTTGTACCAGATGACGTTGCTTAGCAGGAAGAACGGGGAGAATTCCTCTTCTGCCAGACCTAGTGGAACAGGTGGTAGACATAATTGGGAAGTGGCGATCCCGAACAGCACTTTCATTCTCCTGTCTTGTTCTCTGTGAATATTTGTGCCAAGTTCTTCAGGAAATCTTGGATTGTTTCCAATTTTTAAAATTTACTAGCTTTAAAAAATGAGGATATGACAAATTACATTCATCATGTTCCTATGTGTTTGCACGTGCTTGTGTATACATATGGAACTGCCTCAAATAAACTTGACCTCTAGTTTATGTAAGTTACTCTGCTTCTAGATAGCTAATGAAAGCAAGTTCAGAAGTTGTATATCTTTGAATACTAAAATGCTGATAACGTAGAAGGCCATCAAAGAGGTTAAAAGTTTGGGCTGGATCCTGGAACTTTTTGTTGCGCTGGATCAGGAGTGGACATTTTCCCAAGGAACCACATGAGAAACTGGAACTGCCTTGGAGGGCTACTGCTGCCACCGACCCCATCGCACGATTAAGACCAAGACATAATTTTCTAAGAGCTTGATTACGAAGGAATAGAATATTCTATTATTAGTATGTTTATTCACAAGCAATTCCACGTTAGTTTTAATACGAATGACATTCCTAATCGGTCCTTCGCTATGCAAGCCCGTCTTCTGTATTATTGAAGCTCTATCAGCACCCATAGTCCCGCCCCACCAGCAGTGGTATCACTTCCTTCTACCCTCGTCGCGACACTTCCTATGCACACACGTACGAAGGACTTGGAAGGCGCATGCGTAAAAGCCCAGAAAGGCGTTTCGCCGTACCTCCCCGCGAAAAGGAGATAAATAGCGCATGCGCAGCTTTTGTCTTCCCTTCTGCGTCGGCTCGGAGAGAAAATGGTAGGTATTTGAGCGGGGCCTGCGATATGTAATCTACTGCCATCGGTTCGGGGGTGTCTCTCACGTGTAAAAAGCCAGTTTTTTCTTACTCATATTTGATTAAAGGTACCCGGATAAGTATTTTGGGAGTTCTGGTGTCATCATTAGACGAGAGACCCGGGTTCTAAGAATTGGCCTATTGTCAAATAATTAATTCTTCATTTAAACGCACAGAATTGAGGATTTAAATTAAGACGTTCCTTTATGGAGGCTGGCTGGATTATTTGAAGAACCTGGCCTAGTTATTCAGGATATTAATGCAACGGCAGCTATTCAAATTGGGGCCTAGCTTATTTGTCAAGGCCACGTGGGGGAAGTGAGTCGCAGGACTCACTTTATAAAGCCTTTGGAATAAGGTGGTTTCTGTTTACTGAGTCTGTCCATTAATGGATGGGATTAGTGGTTATAGAGTAAGGTTTTCTTATAGTTGTTATAAATATTATTTGCAATGCTATGCCATGATGGGGTTTCATTTGCATAACCATAGTCTGCTTGCCTAAGTGTTACTGTCCTTTAGAATGATTAAATATATAAAAACCTCTGTAGGATTATTTGGTTTTTCCTCGAATAGAATTGTAGCACATGGGGAAAAAGTCTAAATTTTGAATGTGATTATGATTCTTTCCAAAGTTATCCACAAACTCTCTTTATAGGGATGGGAAAAACAAGGCGATCACAGAGAATCATTTATATGTCTACGCAATTTTTGTCCACCAAATATAAACCTTTCCAGATTCTCCTAATGCTATTTAAAAGGGGGCATAGTTGGTGTAGGGGAAAACATAGTACAGCCAACTTAGCCTTTTTCTCAAGGCATATACCTAGTAAGTATAATTGATAGAAGTGAGTCTTTTGAAGTAAAAATTATAAACTTTCTTTATAGGCTAGTAACAATCCTGGGAGCCTTTATGCCTCAAATCTTAAAATTAGTTTAGAGGAAGGATTTTAATCAGTGGAATACAACCTACTTTCTTATTTAGTGGATGCTTGTTTCCTGCTTAAATGGGGTCCATGATTTGAAATAACTTGTTCAAGATACACTTATGAGAAAAAAATTTTTGTTTCTTTCTAGTCGCACCGCAAATTTTCAGCTCCCAGGCATGGCTCTTTGGGCTTTCTGCCACGTAAGCGCAGTTCTCGCCATCGAGGAAAAGTGAAGAGTTTTCCTAAAGATGATGTTAGCCAGCCTATCCATCTCACTGCATTTCTTGGATACAAGGCAGGCATGACCCACATTGTCCGAGAAGTTGATAGAGTTGGGTCCAGTAAGTATTCCTTTAGTCTCTGGATTTGGGGAGGGTGGGAGTAAAACTGGTGTTTGCTACTAGTGCTTAAGATGTATATGATTAAGATGTAGCATCAAAATGTCTTTCTGATGGAGACTAGTTAGGCCAGGGGCCTCCAACCTTGGCAACTTTAAGCCTGGTGTACTTCAACTCTCAGAATTCCCCAGACAGCTTTGAATTCTGGGAGTTGAAATCCGCCAGGCTTAAAATTGCCAAGGTTGGAGGCCCCTGAGTTAGACTACAGTTGCTTAGCCAGTCAGCCTACAGTTGGAGTCGTTAGGAAGTCTGATTTATGTTCTCTCTTTTCTTTCTGATTGTGAAATGGTTTAACTTTTGTATAGGTATAAGAAAATATCTTTTAATCCCTTTTGAGATTCCCATGTTAGTTTTCGCTAAGGTGTTTTAAGTTAAGATGGACAGCCAATGAACTTTATAAATAAAATAATTTAACTTGCAGAACTGAAAGATTAGATTATTTCTGGGTGTAGCCTTTTGCATTTTCCATTAATTATAAAAAAAACTTGGTACTTTAAGGATAACTTCTGTAACATCTGATTCACAGAGGTGAACAAGAAAGAAGTTGTAGAAGCAGTTACTGTGGTGGAAACCCCGCCTATGGTCATCGTTGGGATTGTTGGCTATGTGCAAACTCCCCGTGGCCTTCGCACCTTCAAGACTGTGTTTGCTGAACACATCAGTGATGAGTGCAAGCGTCGTTTCTACAAGAACTGGTATGATAACTGCATTTTCCTCTGTACAAAGTTTATAAGATTTGGCTGTATGATACTTCTGGCAGGGATTACACAATCTGAGACTGGAACTAGAGCACTGAAAACTATATTGAAAACTAGAAATGAAGCATCTGCACTACACATGATGATTTTCTCGACGGGCGGACATAAGGAATCGCCTTTGGCGTTTGTTGCTGATTGTCGAGTGTACTGAGTAGTTTGCATCATCCGAGTGATTTTAGGGTGGTGTAGTTTTAAGAATTTCTGACATTCTTTGATTTCTTCCATATGATATAATTGGCAAATGAGTGATTCAGGAAATCATTTTCAGTAGCACATTTGGAGTCTTGCATATGAAATGCAACTCCCACCTATACATGAAGTTCATGTTAAAGTGAACCTGACATGTAACGTAAGACAAGATTATTTCTGTACATATTAATGTTCTTTGGCATTTGTGGCAGCTCCGCTCAGCATTGGCAGGTTGGCCACTGTCTGATGAGCTCCAGGCTCCTCTTGCCGGTGGAAAAGACTCCTTAGAAGCTGGCAATGAGCCTATTCAACCCCCTGGCGGTTTCTTCCACTCAGCCACCTCCCCGGGTGGGCTGATGAAGGACTCTGCCAATCCCCCTCTGCTCTGCTCCTTGAAGGCATAAGTCCAAGAAGAAGGCCTTTACCAAGTACTGCAAGAAGTGGCAGGATGAGGAAGGCAAGAAACAGCTGGAGAAAGACTTCAACAGCATGAAGAAGTATTGCCAGGTCATCAGGGTTATTGCTCACACTCAGGTGAGTACTTAACCTGTTTTCCCTCCACACATGGATTTACAGACACTAAAGTCTTGTCCAAGGAATTGCTATTAAATTGTAAGCTGCTTAACTTCTAATGTTATTAAACACTTTGTAAAGCACAGTTGCCATGTGTTCTATATGAACTAAATTGTCCAATTGGACATTTCATTGTAAACTCTTATTTGACTTCCCTGAAGGATTTCAATACTTCAATTGAGTATTTCACATGATCTATTTTGTTACTTATTCTTCTGCCTGTTATTCATCTGGGTCTTGCTTATAAACAAACCGTTTTATCAATTTTGGGAAGGAAAAGTAGTTGGGAATGCTGGTGCTTTTTTATTTCTGCTTGAGTGTGACCTGAGAACAAACACTCATTTTTCATCTTTGGATGATTTCATTGAAGATGTTAATCTGATGGCAGGTGGATATAAAATGAAGCATCTTGTACAAACTATAATATTGCTTCTGTTGGTCCATCAGATGCGCATGCTTCCACTCCGTCAAAAGAAATCTCACCTGATGGAGATCCAGGTGAATGGTGGCACCATAGCTGAGAAGGTGGAATGGGCCCGAGGAAAGCTGGAACAGCAGGTGCTTGTGTCCACTGTCTTTGGCCAGGATGAAATGATAGATGTCATTGGAGTCACTAAGGGCAAGGGATATAAAGGTAACTGTTGCTTTTAGGTAAAACTATAGTGAGGCTGGTTTTTCAAACCTATGTAGATTCTGGGGTAACATTTCACTTTATGTTGCCTTGTGACGAGAGCAAACTGATCTGCACTAAAGTACTGCTCAGTGATGAGGACACGGAATATGCACCGGGCACGGTGCCTGAGACCCATGAGGAGTTTATTCCATGCTGCCTTCCTTCTGAGAGCAGCAACTTAATGAAGGATGGAAGGGAACAGGGTGGTCAGTAAAAGATAAGTGCAAAGGCTTCCTGGGTATAGTTTTGTTTGTAGTACTTTCTCCTCAAAGAACTACTAATTAACAGAGTAACTTGACCAGTTCTGTGTTCTTACTCTTAGGTGTCACTAGCCGATGGCATACAAAAAAATTGCCCCGCAAAACTCATAGGGGCCTACGTAAAGTAGCTTGCATTGGTGCATGGCATCCTGCTCGTGTGGCCTTCTCTGTGGCTCGTGCTGGTCAGAAGGGGTACCATCACCGTACAGAAATCAATAAAAAGGTAAGTAGGTGTGCTTTAACATTTTTCAGCCTTGAGTTGGTGCCCACCCAGGTTGAAGCATTATTTCCACAGTCCTTTTGCATTGGCTGTACTCATTGTATGAGTTGAAGTACTATTACTTCTACTTTAAAAGCTTCTGTTTGGTTTGGGAGAATGCCAGCATATTGAGTGGGTTTGGATTTATAATTTTGAAAGGCATAAGATAACTGACTTATATTGTTAATTGAAGAGTTGCAGTGCAGTGTCACTTGTTGGTATCAAAAAGGACTAAAACATTCATAGTTAAATTGCTGTAGAAGAAATGTAATTCTACAGAGTATAATTATGTATATGTGTATAAAATGTTTGGCTAATGTCAAATCATTGGTAATTGACAGAACAATCCAATGGATGATAATCAGAAGTCCACAAATGATAATACAACTTCAGCTGCAGTTTTCACTCCGTATTTGCTGATAGACACTCAGAATACTTCGAACAAATAGTTTAGTCTTTTACCTACATGGGTAACAATGAGTATATATGTTCTTCAGAAAGTATTTCTGTATTGGTGAACCTTCTTTGCCGTGTATTAATTTTTTAGATCTACAAGATTGGACAAGGTTACCAGATCAAAGATGGCAAGCTAATCAAAAATAATGCTTCAACAGAATATGATCAATCTGACAAGAGCATTAACCCTCTGGTGAGTTGTGTTTAAAAGTTGGAAATTAAGCAAACTTTGAGTAGTAAAGTTAGGGTAACCATATTTTAATGGAGCAGAATGGTGATAGTACTGTTAGATCTGCACTATAATAGTTTTTATTATCTCTGTCCTTAGAATGTGTTTTGGTAGCTTTTGTTTAATCATTAGTTGCTCTGGATTCTTTGGAAAAAAACCTAATTGAGTTTTGGTAGAATCCCACTGGGAATAAGGGAAAGTGGCTTAAATAGTGGAATATTATTTAAATATTGCTTCCTTACCACACAGGGTGGATTTGTCCATTATGGTGAAGTTACCAATGATTTCATTATGTTGAAAGGCTGTGTTGTTGGGACCAAGAAGAGAGTTCTCACTCTGCGCAAGGTGAGTGTTTCAAAATGAAGTTCCTCTGCTTCCTAGTCAGATTTTCCAACAAGCATTTACCATCTGCAGAAACACCCTCTAGACAAGACAGTAACACTTGGTTACATAGTCTAATTCTAATCATGTCTGCAACAAAAACAAACAAATCCTGATTTAAGCAAGGAAGCACTTCTAGCCTGCTCACATCTTTTATGTAACTGAATTCATCCCTCTTGCACTAGGATTGAGTGGAGCACTCAAATAGCATCAAGCAGTTACCATGCAGTTTGCATGTGTACCATTTAATCCAGCCCTTTCTAAATGTGGACTCCTGCATATCCAGTAATGTACAGCCAAGAGCTATGCTACCTAGAATTCTGGAAGTTGAAGCCAAGAATTGGAGAGCTCTTAAGATTTTGAGAACTGATATGTGCAGTGGATAGGGGCTAATGGGATTTCCAAATTGACTTAATCATTTCCCCCCTAATCGTTTCCTGTGTAGTCCTTGCTTGTGCAGACCAAACGTCGGGCCCTGGAGAAGATTGTTCTGAAGTTTATTGATACCACTTCCAAATTTGGCCATGGCCGTTTCCAGACAGCAGAAGAGAAGAAAGCTTTCATGGTAACAGTTACTTCCTTTCAATTACCTCAAATAATGGTTTTGCTCTGTCCTTTTTCTGTTGTCTTGTATTACTTACTGTTATCTACAGCATAATACATTCCACAGTGTAGAGAAATAATAGAGTAACTGTTACACTTCCAGTATTTTAACTATTGGATGTGTAAACTTCCTAGTTGCTGAAATTGTTATAATAGGACCCCATCTAGCATGTTTACAAATTTCCAAAACCAACATATGTAGTTCACTAACCACATGACTAAACTTCAGACAGTGCTACATCAGGTGTCCAGTAGGTGGCAGCATATTCTCACTAATTGCTGTTCAATGGAGTATTTTTTGTCTCTCCAAAAAGGAAAAACCCCACCTAAAATATCCTTTCTGGTATCTACTATGTAAATTGAGGGTTGTTTTTTTTCTCTTTTCAGGGACCACTCAAGAAAGACCGTATTGCCAAAGAGGAGACTGCTTAATATCTGGGATATTGTGATTTTCATCTGTAGTTTATAATAAAACTACAAATAAAGCCTTTTGTTTTGCCTTGTTCTTATAGAATCGTTGTTTATCAGTGTTAAATTAGGCTTTAATAGCAGATTGCTTAATACAAGTAAGTATCTATATACTAAGTAGTTGTACTGTCAAGGAAAAAAGGAATAGTTGATACCTGATTATGGAACCCATTGAGCTAAATTAATTGAAATTTATTTGGCTTTCCAGTGTTTAGGAAAAACTTTCTACTGAGTAGAAATATTTGCAATTGATTTTGACAACTTTGTACCTGAAACAATCTCTTGCATTTCATTAAGGAAGATATTTGAAGCAAACATTTAATGTGTGCTATTGTAAAGAAAGTTCTCCAGAAAGAATCAGTGGAAGCAAAGTCAATCCCCCTGGCATATTTTGTTCTTAATGTGATTGCAGAAGCTGAGACTCAGACATTTTCATGGTGACGTGTTATGCTTCAACAGTGCCCAAATTAGAGGGAGGCATGCTTATTTTGTGTTCCAAAATATTGGTGATTCCTTGAAAATATGTGAAAACCTGAAGTGACTTGTTTTTGCACTTGGCAACTTCCTTACATTTGAAAAACAACCCAGCAACTATAAAGATTGATATGAATGTGTAGCCAGAGTTCATAACTTGGAAATCGCTTTGCAGCCTTGATCTCTCAAAGCTCTTGACGCTTTGAAGGGAGATAGCCAGGAAATCCAAAGGTTGTAGGGTGGATAGTAATGGCATTTCAGGAAAAGATTTTTTTTTTAAAAAAAGGACAAATAATTACTACTGCATTGTTGCCAAATAAAACATGGATGTAGGCACTTTGTCTGCGTTGAGGGAGGTTTTTCCCTTCCAGATTAAAAGTTTTGCAACTGGAAATGTGTGAAATTTTCCACATATAAACTAGTAAATGAAACAATGAGATCATTAGTTTCAGGTGGATTGTGGTCAGACATGTTTTGGGGTTGGTGGGAGTTCAAAAAGGAAGAAGATGGCATTAGGAAGATCTGGGAGAGAAGGGATAGGTGGCCAATTGAGAAGAATAGATTTGGTCAAGTGGTTAAGGCATCAGGCTAGATAGAAAGCAGGCAATTGAGTTCAAATCCTTCCTTAAGTCATGAAAGCCAACTGGGTGATTTTGGGCCAGTCACTCTCATCCTGGATGGTTGTGGGAAAACGAGGGAGGAAGGTGTGTTGGACATGTTTGCTGCCTTGAGCTATTTGTAAAAAAAATAAAGGCCGGATACAAATGAACAAATAAATAGGCTGTATTTGGAAGGTGAACAGTGTGGGCACATTAGGAAAAGAGGCTGCTGGAGTAGAGTTGGGGAAAAAATGGTGAACGACTTTATGGCAGATACCTACAAATACCCTTCTACGTTTTCTTCAAGCCAAAGTTCAAAAGAACCTGACTTCTGTGTTTTTGATGGATTTCTGAAGCCTGTGTTTTGTACTTGAAACCAAATTCAGCACATCCCTAGCATGGTATAGATGTAGAAAATAGGCATTTTACAGAAAATAACCAGATTACCATTTATCTTGATTTATTATGTACCATCAAGTCATGGCTTAGCAACTAGATAGATGCCCCTAACTTAGTATTTCAGGTTTCAAGGGTGCATTTACCCCTGCTGTAATGGAGTTCCTCCGCTTTTGATAATGGTTATACCTGTCTTTCCCAGCATTACAGCCTTCTCCAGAGAGCTAAGTCTGCATAATGTGTCCAAAGTAGGATAATTTGAGCTTGCCTCATTGATAACATGAGAACTATTAATTCTTACATTAAAACATGCTGTGTCCTGTCTTTGTTGAACTCAATAAATCATCTTTTTTTTGGGGGTGAGGAATACTGAAGCCATTGGATAAGCAGCTTTCTAAGTGGGTTGGGTGTAAGTATTTCCTATCAATGAGGTGCCATGACAAGACCTTATTTGCCAAGCCTGCCCTTAACAGGCATAATAATTTGACAATAGGTTCTTGGAGGATCTCAGAAAAGCTCGGTTTGAGGCTAAAACAATTACTAAAAACGATCAGTCATTCTTCCCAGGAATGGTGGTCCCAACAAAGATCCCAAGAATAAAAAAATGTTAAAAAATGGGATGTTACAAAGTATTCCAGAATAACAGCAAAGAATCTGCAAGGCATACTTGCGTTTTCAAAAGTCAACATTTTAAGAATGAACAAGAATTAAATGGAGTGGCAGGGGAAGGAATAAGGGGGAGGGCAAAAAAAAAACGTGCTTGTAAGTGCTGCCTGTCTCATCTTTGCTAATGACCATTTTAATGGTTCAGCAGGCTTTCAAGATAGTTTTCTGTGGGCAGATTAAAATAGAACTTTATAGCATTGACAAATTGGAGGAAATTTAAACCTATCTCGGCAGCCATGATGATGATGAAAATACTGTTAATGGGGTTTGAAGCAGCTTTGTAGCCTCAGCTCATAAATCATTGAGAGAACAAGAATTTAAATTATATCCACAAAATTCTACTGGAGGATGTCAAGATGTCTTGTGGGGTTAAAGCTAAAACTAGTGCAATCCAGTAACTCATAAATTTGCTCTAGTCTAGAGTGATTGGTTAAGTTAAATCCCTGACTTCATACCAACTTAATCTTTGTGGTATGTCTGAATCAAGAAGTTCGTGCAAGATAATAAAACAATAACAACAAAGTGAAGTAGTTTTATAAAGAGGAATAAGTCAAAATACCTTCAAGCCAATATAGAGGATTGATCAACAAGTAAAGGTATAGGATACGTTTTAGGTCATTTATTGCTAAAGGAGATACCATCCATTAGTAAGTCAAAAGCGTCAGATAATTTTTCCAGCAAAGACAGTGAATGTTGGCTCATGTTCTGTATAGATAGGAGACTATGTTCTTTAACCAGAATCTCCATAACTTATTACTCTGTTAACAGGACTTAGATGTTGCCCAGATGACATTATATGTCACAATACTCTGTAGGATCATGGATAATTCTAAAGAATTTGCAAACTTTCACCACTGTATGATGATTACTGTACTCATTGTGATTGGAAAGACTGATGCTGAAGGACTGGAATAATGGAATATACAGTGGATGGGAAATATGAATAAACCAAAGGAATTTCCCACAGCATGATACAGTGATTCTGGAAACGTGTGATATAAACATCCCTTTCTATAGAAAGGATGCAGAAAAACAAGTTGGGTTGAATATGCATAAATACAGTGGTGAACGCATAAATGTCAAAACAGCATTTGCTCTCATTTCAATACTTACATTGCAAATTATTGACCAGATCTTAATAGTCTTATCATCCTTAGCTTACAGGGATATAGGAGGAATTGAGGTGGATAAGAATATTTGTTATACTCTTTTACAATTGAGATAGGATGATCACTGAAAAACCATACATCACATTGTGTTTATATGGCAGAAGTGAATTGAAAACTCACAGTGGCATCAATAATCTTGAACCACATGCTGCCAGAGACCTTTCAGTAAAAGTCTGAACTCCAATCTTGAGCCCTTCAAAATTTCCATGGCAGCTTTAAAGTACTGGAGCAAGATGTCTTAAACTACTGTCTGAGATCATACTGAAAATCCATCCATCCATCCATGTTCATAAAGTCCTTGAAATAGCACTACTATGAATTTGCAGCATATCCCCATAGCTACTGTGTGGTGCATTCAGGCATCACCTCCAATCTGTACATAATACATTGGATGCTATAAAGCATTTCCCATCTTTTATCTTAGTTTCATAATCATATAAAGTTAATCAATGTACTTTATTTCTGCAGGAGGGAAGTTTTGAATTACCGTAAGGAAGTAGCATGGTTAGAATGTTATGGATAAATGGGGGTGATACAGTCCTAAGCAATAATTTAATGGCGCCTTCAGATTAAAAGTGCTTAATGCATTGGGGAAATGGAACAAAGCAATTTGATGTGGGAGTCATGAATAGCATTTAAGTATTTAAATATTTAAAACGTAAAAAATTCTACATTGGTATACTTATGCCAATTATACTTCATAAACCAACTTTGTTTGTTAGGATTAGTGCAATCTTTCCACCTTAACTTTGGGCAGCTAGCTAATTTAGGGGTGGTGGTGGTAAAAAAAACCAGACTGTGGTAGCTTCCTCTTTGCATTGTCTCCCCATCCCCAGAAATTGGCACCTGAAAAAAACTACTCGCTTTACTAAATAACAGGGAGTCTTGCAAGCCATGTAATTTATTATATATATTTTCTGTATTTCCTTCAGAAGTTGAAGGTGAAATACAGATGAAACTCAAAAAATTAGAATATCGTGCAAAAGTTCATTTCTTTCAGGAATGCAACTTAAAAGGTGAAACTAATATATGAGATAGACTCATTACATGCAAAGCAAGATAGTTCAAGC
>JANHFT010009997.1:0-12031 GCA_032467955.1 Pseudoxenodon macrops | reverse complement strand
AGCATCGAACTGAAAGCACCTGAAGATGACGAATGAGATTTCGTCGAAACGTCGCCAAGATACCCTCAATCTTACACTGGAAAAGACCCGAATATGCCAAGACTTGCATTCATCAACTGCAGCTTTCTTAATACATAGAGTTTCTAGACTGATATAAGATTTAAACTGGTATCAGGCTGATTGTGGGGGATTGACGAAAAAACAGATTGATCTGCGTATCAGATGAAAGCTTATACCTTTAATAAAATTTGTTAGTTGAAAAAGGTGCTATCAGATGACTCCTGATTTTTTGCCACCTAGACCAACCCATTTCCTCCCCCCCTCAATTTCTATAACGAAAAAGTTAAAGTTTTAGATTTTAAAAATAAATATCTATATATAATATCTCCATTCTACCCTAATGTGTAGTTTAGTTTTGCCAGAAGTCAAAATATGGTTTTGTTTTGGTTTAATGGGCTGTGTGAACCTAACCATTGTGATTCGTAAATCATGGTTTATGCCATTGTATGATGTGTTAACTGAGTTATTATGGTTCATTTAAGATTCAAGCTTCAAAGAAAATATGACTGAGCACAATATGAAACCTGTTTAGTCAACTGTCCCCTTGTGCACCAGCCTTTGCCAGACGGTACCTTCAGAGGTGTTGAAACCTTATTGCAGGGAAGGCTGACCTATATTTCAGTTTATGTAATTGAATTGCTAAAACTTTTAAAAACAAAATGCCATTCAACACAAATACAAATCCCCCACCCAAAATCCCCCAGCATCTAATTAAAAGCTGACAGATTTTTCCAAGTCCTCCTAAACGTACAGTATACTTAGACCAGATTGCCATTTCTTTGGCTTGAACAATCGTTGTTGAAGGAAAAATTGCAATACGATCAAGGACAGCCTTTGGCATCAGTCCCCAATGTCAGATGAAATTGCTTTCCTATTTTCCATGCCCTCCTGGGGCCAAAGAAGTCTTATATTTTGTTAAAATACATTTTTGGCCATAAAGAAACTGGCATTCAGGAACACAAGCTTCCAGAACCAAAGTTCTTTTCCTCCTGTGGACTGATGGAGAACTGCAGAGGCACCTTGGCATTTCTGAATGGCTGGAAACAACCTTACCTAATCTTAGAAATGCCCACAGCACGAGGATAAAGCAACTAGCCAAGAGGAAGGAAGGAAAGAAGAGATCTATCAGAAGGAGTGAAGTCACATTCCCAGACAGCTGTGTACATTTTTCCAGATCTGTGACATAAGGTATAATGTGCAATAGAAAGGAAATACCCTTCTACTAAAGGTTGACTAGCTGTCTAGCTAGCCAAGCAGCAGATTTACCCTCTTTCAAGCAATTCCCTTAATAGTGCAAAATAGAATATGTAATATTCCTTTCCACCATGCAGGTAGATTGATTTATGGTTTCAGAATATCAGAATTCCCCTTGCCTCTGAGCACAGATGGTGAGGTTGTCATGACTCAGCCTTTACTAATGTCTGCTTCAGTCATTGCTCTGCTTCCTGAGCACCTCTTGCAGGTACAGAACAGCCGAGTCTATTTCATTACTCATTAAGTAAATGTGTGCCGCAAAGATTAAGATCCAAGTACTGTACGATTCTCCTTGGCTACAATTCTGAGGGGTTTGTTTTTTTCCCTTGTTTCTTTTTTAAGCCAAGGAAATGAGGCATTATGTTTTTTCCCCCCAATTCATGTCATCTTTCTGCTTTTCATATTTGGAACACATCTCTTTAGTAGACCTATGAGTTTATTCATCTCTGAAACAAAGGTTAGAAGGATAGCCATAAGATAGAAGCTACTTTTTATTTCAAACTCCTTGTTAATTTAAGACAACCATATAAACATCTGGCACTACAACTGTTTGAAATTAAACCACTTGATGATTTTACATTTTCTTGGACTTGGTCATGTTTACTTATTAAATGCTCACTAAAGATTAAAGGCCACTGGTCTGTCTTTTGGAATTCAACAGAGGACAGGAAAAGAAATGGTTTTGGATATTTCAGTAGTATAGGCTTAGTCCTAGTATATACTTAGTTGAATTATAATAGGAGATTGATACGTAAGGCCCTTCAGATATTACTATGCTACAACCCATATAGTACCCATTGCAATCACCTTGTTTAATAGGACAGAACACTGGAAACATAATTCTGACACATATCTAGAAAGACATGTTATGAGAGCAGAATATGTGAACTTAAGAGTTTCCCCTGTAGCTTTACTGAAAAGTCTAATAACTCCACTTTATACAAGCTATCTGAGAATAAATCTGGCCTAAGTAGGGTTCTAAACAAAGTTATGCATGCACTGAATGTGATGACTTCTGGAGATGATTTGTTACTGCTGTAGATTCCCCCCGTTTTGTCAGTATTCTTGTATTTTCTCTTCCACCCACTCCCATGACAACATGAGATGGGACTTGCCTAGGTGACAACACAGCTATGGTCCATCCTCTTTTAATGCCTGCAGCTATTCCACATCAGCAGGCAAGCCTGGGCCCAATCCCACTTCACTAAAAATATACTTCCATTCCTCTCTATTATTCCCTCCAGGGACTGGCTTCTGACCTGCACTGCTATATACATGCATAGATTCGACAACTTCAGTGCATCAAAAGCAAATTATCAAATTATCCTGAAATCAGGCCAGGACTTAGGGAGTGGTGATACAGCATCCAATGCTTGGTGGAAATGACTATAGATGATCAAATCTCAATATTCAACTTTTAAAGCTTATTACAACAAGCTGAGGTCACATCTAACAGATAGAAGAATGCTTCAACTCCAACTATTTCATTAGGCTTATGAATGTCCAAAGCCAGCATTAGATAAACCAACCTTTTCCAACTTTGTGCCAAGTTTTGCCTTCAAAATGTCTGGAAATAATGGGAGCTGTAATTCATTCTGGAGGGTATCCATTTTGGAAAGGGTTGAAATAAGCTTTAAATTCCTAAGGGCAGGTTCAGAGGGGCCCGTACAAGTGGTGAAATTGCTATTGGTATGCTATGAATGCTTGCAAACTGGATTTTATGACAGTCGTTTCTCTTTCGCTATAATTTATCTGTAAAATCACAATGGATGTTTAAAACTGTATAATATATGGCAGGAGAGAAAACATTTGAAAAGTAGCACAAAATTAATTTGTTCTCCAGTGGCAAGCAATAGACTCAGCTACTCACAATATCGCTGTATATGTCCAATCTGTACCTCCTTTAAAAACCTGAAAGGGTAGAGTAATCCTTATGCCATTTGAAATAATATCAAGCAAACTATCCTTTTCTCTTGGAGCTTTCTTCTAACATAGTTTCTAGAAGTATCTCGAGGGCTAAACAAGTTTAGCAAAGCCAAAAAAAAAAAAAAAGGAAACCAAAGAGACAATTTTGTGGCCTCGGGAGAAATTACGTCTGAAAGAGCCTTGCCTTACTCTGCTATCCAGGTGTTAGTCAGGGCAGCAAGGCAGGCCTGACTCATACGATGAAGAAGGTGCACTTTTTCCATCAGACAATATCGCCCTAGAGTCTCACATGTTGATAGGGACTTCACCACAATGCAGCTTTTGATTGCACAGTCACCTCAGTTTTGCCTTCAAAATGTCATCTGCATGGCCTGCCAAGACTAGATTATCTATCTGCAGTCTCCTCCCTGCCACGTTTATAAATTTGGATTCCAGACAAAGAGTTGTCAAGACATACGAGGAAGGAACGTGTGCAAAGGTAGGGACAAAATTGTTTTTTGGCACAGCAGTTCCAACTGAATCCCTTTGTTTATTGTAGCAGCTTGTTCTATTGAGAGCCGCAAAATCTATTCATTGTGGTTATTGGTGTGGGTTCACACTGTTTACTAAGGATTGTTTTAATCAGGATTTGTGGAATAAGCCACAAGTAATGCCAACTACTAGATTATGATTTATAAACCATAATGCTGCCAAAACCCAAAACCAAATAAACCCTTTTAGAAGTTAGCACCTCTATTCCACATATGTGGAAAGAAAGTAGCTTGGTTGTCTTCCTTCCAAAAAGCTCCAGATGAAAAGTATGTGAAGCTGCCAGTACTCTGTGAACTTCCCCTACACTAATTTGACAGGGGACTATGTAAGGGAACATTAAAAACTGATTCACGAGTCACATCAATCTGTGACATAGTACTTGATAATAATAATAGAGCTTGCAGATGTTAGGTTGAAGTGACGTCAGAAGATCTGTAAGCTCTGTTTAGTGACTATTACATGACAGCTGATTTACATTTGTAGTCTTCACTTGGTAGCACGGTACATTCTATCTACTAAAACAAGGAGATGTTTAGAATTTCAAAGACTGGCATTTCAGCTTGTGCATGCAACAAGTTTAATCAGTAATAGATAACTCAAATTTCAAACTTGAATTAGGTGGTCTACCATATAGGTGGAAATTGATCATAGTAATTCTGGATTAAAAAAGCATCATTGTAGCCCTACAATTATATAGGGCATGGAAGGAAGTAGTAAACAGTGGTCATTTTGCAGATGTATGTTTTGGCCAAAGGTAGCTCCCAGGTCAGGAAAAACGATCTATCCAACTGCAAAAACCCATTGCTACTGATTCTATGTCTCCTCCCCAAGCTTTTACAATCCTAGTAAACTTTTCAAAGAATTTCATATAGAAACGATTAGTGACAAAAAGCAACACAAGGACACGGCTAATATGAGCCTAAAAAAGTAGGAGAAGGACTAGTTATTGCCTTGCCCTTCTGACTTGCCCTTCTGTGCGCTCTTCCAAGCTAGATTTTCCTTGTAGAAGCTCAGGTCTTTTTGCTTGTATTATCATCACTATTCTACCATTCCTAATCACAACCTGTAAGGTGGATTTTTATTTCAAGAGAAACACCAAATCAATGGGAGCCTCTTCAGACTTTTCTTGAGGAACATAAAGTTTGGTCTGAACTGCAACTCATTTATGAAGCTGTTGAACCAAATAAAAAAAGTACCGCCTGAATCACGCAATACGCTGTGCTATATGGTGATTTTGGCTCAGTGTGTTAGATAAACACAGCTGCTGTAAACCTCAGTATGTAGCTGTGTATTATGTACATCCAGACAATGGTGGCATAGAACTTCACATCAGAGTTAAAGTGGTCATAGAATATATATTTATTTAATCAGATTTGGACACTGCCCCGTCAAGTTAGCATCTGTTATTATCTTAATTATCATTATTTTATTATCTTAATATGACATTAAGGATGCATTTCCATTTTTCTTTTCTTTTATTCTACACAGTGTTAAGCACCTTACCAGATTCAAATACCGTTGACACATTCCTGGGGTTAATATATAACCAATTTATAAACAGGACACTTGGTCATCCCCATTGCTAACGGCATATCCTGGTATCTATAGTGGGATCATGTCATCAACTTCGCCGATCTGATTTATTTGTCACCATTATTTTTCTCCTCCTTTGAGCTGTTAATGGCTTAGTTTGTGGGAGGCTAGGCTGCCAAGGGTGAAAATTGTAGAGAAAGTGTTGGTAGATAGGCAACAAAGAGCTTTTTAAGGGTGGAGTTTGGAAGTATTGTAACACTAGGTTTTCCCAGGAGGAGGCACTCTTGGGAAGTGGGCTTGTCCAGATACCTCATTTTTCCAGGATGTTATTCCATCAAGAGCTCTGCACACAAGAGGAAATCTCATAATTTTGCAAGCGTCTTAAGAGTTTTTCACATGTACGCTAAGCATGATACATGCATCTACATTTAGCAATGTATCTTTGATATGCATGCTTGTTTTTCAGGGAGCTAAGCATTAGCCAACACCTCTCACACTTTTTTCATATGTTTATTTTTTTATGGGAAATAAAAGAATATCCTGATTTCTACCAGAGTTGTTAATCATACTCTCCCAGTTGATATGAAATTGGGGGCAGTTGGTCAATTAAAGGTATGATTTGCTTTCTAGGCCCTTATGATCTATTGCTTTATTGTTCCTTCTTTTTAAATTATGAGCTGCCCACAGTAATTTGAAATCAGGAGGCTTCTAAACTGTACTAATTTTTCTTAAAGGGAAAAAATGTTCATCTAAAATATTAAAGTCACACAGATATAATTAATATAAAGAACATGTTTAGTAAAACTATAGTAGAAATAGCATATGTTACAAAAATAGCATGTTTTTGATGACAACAGCCCTGCAGGGCAGGCTTTGATCACTGCTTTATTTATTTGTTTGTTTGTATCTCATTTCTGAATGAATCTATATTTGAACTGTACTTCTTTTGCTGCTGCACACTGGATACAGATCTTTAAAGACAATAGTGTGTTTCTACTTAGTACTCCCTTGGAATGAACAATGAAAAGCTCTCACATTATTTTGTGATGCTTTGGCCATTCTGTAGTTGTTTCATTCCTCCATCAAAGAAATAGTTTCATCCTCCTCCAATCAATTCTGGAATTCTGATAGAAAATGCTCCACTCTGCTTATATAAAAATTGTATACATCTATTCCAGGGGTGAAATCCAGCAGGTTCTGACAGATTCTGGAGAACCGGTAGCGGAATTTTTTAGTAATTTGAATACCACCTCTGGCTGGCCCCAGAGTGGGGTGGGAATGGAGATTTTGTAATATCCTTCCCCCAGGAGTGGGATGGGAATGGAGATTTTGCAGTATCCTTCTCCTGCCACACCCACCAAGCCACGCCCACCAAGCCACATCATGCCCACCAAGCCATGCCCACAGAACTGGTAGTTTAAAAAATCAGATTTCCCCACTGATCTATTCCTAATAGCCTTTCACAAACAACACTGGTAACATCATTAATCTGAAACATATTCTATAGTACTTAACAGCAAATAGAACCTCTGATTGCCTAAAAAATATACCACAAAACCACTCAGGAAATAGGACCAAGACCATAGTTTGGAACAAGCCCTGTGTGAGTCACTTGTCACATATGATGAGATGTAAACCCTGTGTAAATCTGCACTAATTTAATAGCAACTCTTGTGGAGGAAGGAGCAAAGTGGTTGCATATTTTGCTTTCAATTCCACTTCATTTTGGTTTGTTGGCTATGTTAAATTCATCCAAGATAGTTCAATAAAGGATTATCTAATGCAATAAAAACTAAAAGACAGCTGCATGAAGGAGGGAATGTAAAGAAGTTTTTAAAAATCATGTTGCAATTCATTTATTATGGCAATAGCTGGAACTGTCCAGCCCTTGTCCTGAGCTCGTCGAACTTTGCTTTCAAGTGCAGTGGTAAACCATGAGAGAGGGACAGACTGAATCTGAGGTATATATTTACTCCCAGTAAAAGATAAATTTAGCCTTCTCAGCACGAGCAAAGTGTTATCAACAGCGCTGCCAATGCTGAATAAGCAGATACAGAAAATACAGAATACAGATACAGAATGCAGATACAGAAAATACAAATACAGTTCTCATGCCATTTCATGTTTTGGGATATTTTATTTTTTGGGTACTGTTTATGTTTTAAGTGTAAGATGCCCAAAGTCACAAAAGAGAAATGGGAGGCTATATACTTTGAGCAAATGAATGAATGAATGAATACATATATACAGTGTTTCCCCCAAAATAAGACAGGATCTTATTTTCTTTTGACCCCCGAAATAAGCACTTGTCCTTATTTTCGGGGAAGTCTTATTATTTCTGAGGTGCAGGAGGCAGCGAGTGTGGTCACCTCATGGCTGCTGCTGTGTTTTGGGGAGGGCTTATTTTAGTGCATGCGCTCAAAAGCCTGATTGGGTTTATTATCCAGGGAGGTTTTATTTTCAGGGAAACAGGGTACATTGCACCTTAGAGTGCAATGTAAAAAAAAAAAGGATCAGCCACCCTTAGAGATTGATTTGCATAAACTTACAAGTGTTCATTTATACATACTGGCATACATTTGAAAGTGATTTCTGAAATGTGAACAAAATATAGCATGCTTAACAAAGGGAAAGACTGCAATCAGGTAGTGTTTTTGCCAGCTCAAGCTGTAGTCCCTGTGCTTAGGATTAGATGGGTAAAGTAAGGAGCAATTTTCTCCCTCCTTTTATGAAGCTTTATTCAAATAGGCCTTTGCTAAGTAGGACAAATGACTAGCCTATTTTTCATTTTAAAAAACTGAAACATGTTTTTTTCACCTTTATTAGCTGACTCATAAATCACACATCCAATCTAGTGAGAGACAATCTGTGCATAAAAATAAGATGTCCAAGTTTCTTCCACAGCATGTGTGTTTTGCTATTTTGTTTTTGAAGGGCAAGGAGTGGGATCTGCTCAAATTCAGGTTTTGGATTGCATCATGCATGACCCCTTTGCCTTTTATCCAAAAAGAAGTAATTATCATTGCAATGGACCAGTTCAAGCAGCTGCTCATCTGTGCAATTTTGTGCATCCAGTATCAGGTAACAGACTATTTTTAAGATGTGCGGTTGAATAATATTTTAATGAGCTTATTTGAGGCATTAAAACAACTTAATGCACTACACATAACACTGAAGTCTCAGAAGACTGATATGAACTTGTGATTGAAGTTGTGAATGCTCCAACACTGGAAATTTTAAAGAAGAGATAGGACAACTAATTGTTTGAAATAGTATAAGGTTTCCTGCCTGTACAGAGGGTTGGACTAGAAGACCCCAAGGTCCCTCCCAACTCCGTTATTCTATTCTAATTCTAATTCTGCTGCTGTATTCTTGGAGATCCTTTTCTTCTCCAAATAGTGGCTAGCATTGTCAGGGACTGATAGCAGAGGCCATGTATTCAGAGAGGGAGCAGCAAGGCCTTTTTGCTGTAGTATCGGTGGTACCTATAGTAGTAATGGCGAACCTATGACACGCGTGCCACAGGTGGCATGTGGAGCCATTTCTGAGGGCACGTGAGGCGTTGCCCCGTCAGCTACAGCGCGCTTGCGCATGTTGGCCAGCTGATTTTCGGCCTTGATTTTCGCCTGTTTTTCAGCCTCCGGAGGCTTCAGGAGTTTTCAGGGAAGCCTCCTGAACTCTCTGGAGGGTGAAAAATGGCCCAGTGGGAGGGTGCATGGGGGGGGCCCGTGCATGTATGTGCAGTGCAGTGTGTGTGTGTGTGGGTTGTGTGGTGGCACCTGTGTGCTCACTAGCGCACGCGCACCGGCAATTTTGGCACACAAGAACAAAAAAGTTAGCCATCACTGACCTATAGTATCAAGATATTATAATGCATTTTTGTTTCTTTAAGGCAGTATAGTACCTCATTGAGGAACTGGACAGGGAATATTAAGAACAGTTTATCAGCTATAAGTAGTGACAATGTATTCTTTTAAAAAGGTGCTTATTAGAATATAAGATAGCCGGATCCAAAAGAGTGAACATAATGAGTCCTATTAGGACTTTACTTGGAGAGACCTTAAAACATTCTCTCTCCAATCAGAAGTTTGTATTCAGTTCATCTTATCAAATCAAAGCAAAGCAATGTTGTAACTGAACCTGAGAGAGAAACCATAGGCTCATGAAATGTGTTATCTTCCAAAAGCAAGGATTGGGAACATGACACAACAACTTTTAGAATGTCTATGGAGATTCTCAGTCATCCAGGTCATGGTTGGCCCAAAGGTCAAGAGGCAACTGGACTTTCTGGTTTTTCTTTGAAGACTTTTCGCTTTTCATCCAAGAAGCTTCCTAAGAGCTGAAGAAGCTTCTTGGATGAGAAGTGAAACAACTTCAAAGAAAAGCCAGAAAGCCCAGTTGCCTCTTGAAAAAACACCTTTGGGACAACTTTTAGGACTTAAGTCAACTGACAATTATCCCTTCTTTACAGTTCATATATGGATATAGAATACTTACAAACGTAGCCTCATGGAAGGTCAAACCCTTATGCTCAGGTGTTGTTCTCATTCTTTATTCCACCCTATGGAAGAGAATCGGAAAGAGAAACTAGAATACTGCAAATGAATGATATACAAATATACAAATGGACCACAGGAGATATATTGGACTACAGTCTTAGTTACAGTATTTTTATAATGGAATGCTGGTGGGAGATGATTACATCTTACAAAGATAGGCAAAGATTGGAAAAGTGACTGGGCAAAGCCTGGTGACTGAAGCCTGTGAGACAGAGAGTTGAAGGAGAAAACTCTGAACCGGTGGTGGGTTTCAAATTTTTTTACTACCGGTTCTGTGGGCTTGGCTTGGCGGGCGTGTCTTGGTGGTCATGGCAGAGGAAAGATACTGCAAAATCCCCATTCCCTCCCCACTCCAGGGGGAAGGATATTGCAAAATCTCCATTCCCACCTCACTCTGGGGCCAGCCAGAGGTGGTATTTGCTGGTTCTCCGAACTACTCAAAATTTCCGCTACAGGTTCTCCAGAACTGGTCTGAGCATGCTGAAACCCACTTCTGGACTATCTCATGTTAAGTGGGAACATTGCTGTAATTGGGTCTATTAGCTCATTAATTGAATAAGTGTGTGTGTGTGTGTATGTGTGTGTGTGTATCTTACTGACAGCTTTCAGAGATGGGGGAAAACATAAAAGGCTGAGCCATCCTTGACTTCACATGAATTAATGGGGAAGGCTTGCATTGTTGAAGAAGTAGAGGCAGAAACATTGGAAAAAAGTGATGATTGCTAAAGTTCTTGATTTTTCAAGGAAAATCAAGCCATGTTATCATGTCTGTATCTTGAACATTAAAGAAAAACAATCAAGTTTTGATATGTTCAAAATAGTCATAGGTTGCACTGTATGGAGACGAAACCAGTTCAACACTGGGACAGAAAGTAATTAAAAAATATTAAAATGACAACAGCAAACATTTTAATGAGAGGCAAAAGGAGGAGAGCAGAAACCAATATGGCTACAGTAAAATCTTAATGAAGGTTCCCAAACAAAAGATGACACAAATAGGAGATAGAAAGCTGGATTAGTCACTAAAGAAGAGCTAGATAGAGCTATGTGGATCTATCAAGATTATGTCAGCAAAGCTGAAGCTCAGAATAAGGTAAGATGAGTGGAGATGCAAAGAACAATTTAAGCATGTTAAAAATAAGTCCATGTTTAATATTTTAGTGAAAAATGAACACTAGGCATTATTCTTAATATTCATCAGGGAAACAAAACTTCCACGTTTGTTCCCTTCAAGCTCTATTTTTAGGACAAGCCATCTCTCCCCATGTAAAGTTCCAATCTTACAAAACCAATGCCAAATATTATTTGTCTCCAAGGTTATTTCCCCCCTATATTTTTATGGGAAGAGAATTGTGCTTCATGTCAACTTCTATTATTCAGAGGAGACAATTGCCTAGTGCATTGTCATGCCTGGACAATGGATTTTCCTGCAGTTTTAGTATTCCCGTAAGGTTGAGCTATGAAGAAGAGTCAAGCATTATGCACTTTATAGTTGCTGCTCTACTGTTTCCAGTACTCTTGAGAGGAAAGTTCTCTCCAGGCACAGCTCTGTCCATTTATTGTATTGCTAAGTGGAAGAGTGTTTGGACATTTACTCTTTAGATTCCAGCCATCTTTTCTCCTCTGCAAAATTACTGAGTGCGCCCGTGTGGATCTGCACACATCTGGCATCCACAGAGATGGCTGTGATATCATTGATATTCATGACCTTGAGGCAGTAGATTAGCAGCAGGAGACTTCTCAAAAAGCTCAGATCCTGTTTTTATGCTACTGTTTTGCTTGTGTACTAAAGGAGATGGGGAGAATCGGAAATACAGGAAGTTACAGGACAGAAGTTGAATTGTTGCTCAAAGATGCCAACAAGAAACAATGTGATTCAGAGAGATCTAAACTAGGCAGGTTTGAATCATGTTCACCATTTTGACAAAATGTTCAGCGCTCTCTTTCCTTTTTAGGGCATACTAATATGGGATTCCCCCACCTCTCCAAATTCTTTCTAGTTGGATACTGACAGCAGAAATAGTCTCTGCTTAAATGAAGGCATTGTGTGTGTGTGTGTGTGTGTGTGTATGCAAGTCTTGGCGTATTCAGGCCTGAAGATGATGAGTGAGACCTCATCGAAACGTCGCCAAGATACTTTCAATCTTACACGGGAAAAGACCCGAATA
>JANHFT010009995.1:4422-16702 GCA_032467955.1 Pseudoxenodon macrops | reverse complement strand
TAGGAGTTGAAACAATCTATGTCCAGGATGCGAGGGGTCAGTAAATATTTTCATGGCCTTCTTTTTGACTCGTGCAGTATACAGGTCCTCAATGGAAGGCAGGTTAGTAGCAATTGTTTTTTCTACAGTTCTGAATTATCCTCTGAGATAATCAAGAAAACCACCAAGCTCAGAGAATACCGAAGACTCCTCAATTCAACCCTGAACGACAAACATTCTTTTCTATTGGCTCTCTTGAATAAGATAGAAAAATAGAAGCTTTCCAGAAGGGAAGAAAACTTTGAGACATTGGAAGACAGATTTCATGATAGCCTGGCCTATGTTAAAAAGTAACAAATGATCTTTTTCCATTGCAAGACAGATCTCCACGTTCCTCTGCTTCAGGAGTACAGCACCATATTTCTCCAGATTTTAAGCTTTCTTTAATTAAAAAGAAAAGCTCCATCATCTTTATGAGATAAAAATTAGATTAAAAAAAAAACTGTCTGGGAAGTCATGGTGTGAAACATTTTCTGTGAAAGGACATTTTTATGAAATTCTGGTATTAAAACTGTCTGGCCTAAGAGACATTGATCATAAACGTTTTATTGCTTCAAGAACTTCTCGAGCTAACTGTCGGACCGTTTACTATTTTATGTTCCAATGATCGCCAGGAATGGCTAAATCTATCAAAAAGCTATTTATTAGATTGATATTAGGATTATCCACTGTATACCCAATGCCCAAACTCAGCCTTCATCTTAAAAATTATATTTGGTCTGGAACCATCTGTACATTTAATTGAAATTAGCTATATTGCTTTTCATGTCTTTGCCTCCCCGGGGGTTGATTTATTTTTTCTTTAACTCAAAATAGAATTTTTCCTGTTAAAGACAGGTCATCCTCGACTTACGACCACAATTGAGTCCAACACTTCTGTTGCTAAGTGAGGCAATTGGTGAGTTTTGCTCCATTTTACAACCTTTCCTGTCCTGTATGTTAAGTCAATCTCTGTAGTAATCGATATATTACTAACACATGTGATCAAAATTCAGCTCATGTGATCAAAATGCAGACATTTGGCAATTGGCTCTCTTTTGTGACGGTTGCAGTGTCCCATGTGATCACATTTTGCGACCTTCTGACAAGCAAAGTCCATAAGGAAGCCAGCTTCACTTAACAACCATATTGCCTAACTTAACAACAGCAGTGATTCATTTAACATCGGTGGCAAGAAAGGTCATAAAACGGGACAAAACCCACTTAACAACCGTCTTGCTTAGCAATATAAATTTTGGGTTCAATTGTGATTGTAAATCGAGGGCACCATAGGAGGTCTAACTTAATTGTGATGCTTCTTTTCTGATTGGGGAATCGGGATAAATAAATAATCTAAGGAACCTTCAGTTATTCTGCGTTATTCTTCTCCATAGTTTCCTTCACATAACATCACCATGCTGAGGCTTGTGGGAATTATAGCTTGAAGTTCCTGGACTGCCCAGCCTGGCTATTTCTAATTTCAATTCTAAGAATATGGTGATCACATTGGCCTATGTAATATATTTAGCTTCTCTGACCTGTGTTGAAATGACTTGTACAGAAGTAAAAATAGAACAGAATAGAGCTGAAAGGGACCTTGAAGGTCTTCTAGTCCAGCCCTCTGCTCAAGAAAGACACCCTATATCATTTCACAGGGGTGGGTTCTAACTTACCTTGCCACTGGTTCGCTGCTTCCCGTGCCTCGTGGGCGTGCCTCGCGAATGCGCATGCGCCTCCTGTGCACGCACATGCACAGTAGAAAAAAAGGGCCGAAAACAAGATGGAGATGCATGCGCAGTGCCAGAAAAAAGCCTGAAAAAAATTCAATTTTCCCCCCAAAAAACAAAATTCAAAAGAAAGATGATGGCGTCCACGGACCAGAACCGGCTCCGTGACGTCACCAGTGGCCTACTAACTACTCGGTAGAACCGGTCCAAACAGGTAGGACCGCATCTCTGCAATTTCAGACAAGTGGCTGTCCAGTCTCTTCTTAAAAACTTCCAGTGATGGAGCACCCTCAATTCTGAAGGTAAGATGTTCCACTAGTTAATTTTTCTCCCTGATAGGAAGTTTCTCCTTAATTCCAGGTTGCTTTTCTTCTTGATTAATTTCCATCCATTGTTTTTTGTCCTGCCCTCTGATGCTTTGGAAAATAAGTTGATTCCTTCTTCTTTGTGGCAGCCCCTCAAATACTGGAATACTTCTATCATGTCCCCCCTAGTCCTTCTTTTCTCTAGACTAGTCAAACCCAAATCCTGCAGCTGTTCTTCATATGTTTTAATCTCCAGGCCTTTAATTGTAACAATGAATTAGTTTATGAAAAGATCTGGATTTCCTCTATTAAAGAGTGATATTCCTATTGCAATCAGTATTTTCAAAAAGTGAGTTTACTTATTATAACCTTCATTTTACTTTTCTTAATTCTTTATGGCACGGAAATCCCACCCCCCATGTATGCCCTCTTGTGCATTTGTGTGCATGTAGCATGCTATTTATTCTCTGGCAGGGTGTCACACATGCCTGATTTCCACTCCCAGCAAATCTAATTGTTTTGGCTTAAAAAATAAGAGTGATGAAAACAACAATAATCAAAAAATTCTGACAGTTTCCTAACTTCACCAACTTAGCAGTGTGCTTTTGTTATAGTAGCGCATGATGGTAGAGATCTTTTATGATGTTAATCTCCTTGACTGGAGAGAGAAACTTGATCCCACAGCCTCTCAGTCATGAACTGTTTCATTTCCCTTCAGTCTAGGAAGATAAATATTATGAAACATTTAAGCTGACCAGTACATTTCAGCCTCTCTGATGTAGGCAAATATGATGTGCAACACTGTGTAGTTGTGCAGCGTTATTTCCTCCAAGTTAATTGTCGTAGGTTCTACATCCTTAGAGAAATTCTAATTCTTGGCTAGGCTTGCTGGGAATTTGGGGTGTTGTAATTTACTGATATCTTGAGAACCACATTTTATCCACTGTAATAGGGACCGGGAATACTGCCATGATCAAAATGAAATCTGCAGTTATGCCAGTTATGGCATAACAACCATAACTTTGAACAGTTATGCCATGAACAACTTCCAAAATAGTCTTATACTATTATAAAAGACACCCCTTAGCCATATCCGTTTAAATATCAGAAAGAGTTAAGGAAAACATCATGATTGCAAGTTTAGTACAACAGTAGAAGAGTCAACTTACAGAAGTTGTGGTTTCTTCATCTCTGGATATTTGTTAATTTTTTTAATGGATAACCACCTCTAAAAGGTTCCGTTGGTTTTCCTACAGATCACAGAGGATTAGCTTGGATCAGTGTTTCTCAATTGTGACATCTTTAAGAGATGTGGACTTCAACTCCCAGAATTCTCAACTCCCAGAAGGTTGAGAAACACTGCCTTATATGATCCTTGTAATGCATTCAATTCTGCAATTCTATGATTGTCTGGTTTTATGATATAATAACATGGGGAAAAGCACAAAAGCTTGGGGGGGTGAGAGAGGAGGAGTTCAGGACCTTGGAGAGCTCCATGGAGAGCTGTTGTTGATCAGGTTGTCTCTTATTCTTCTACCTCTGGAAAAGTGGAGATCGTTTTCCTTTGTAGGGCATTTAGACAGGAGGATTTCAAGTACAGCAAGAACATATATTATTTTAAAGTTAGATTGCTTTTATAGGTAATTTTATCTCTGTCTACTGCACACTGCCCACCGCTGCATAAATAGCTGTTGGTAATAAGTAAATTTGGCGTGACATATTTACTTGGTTTACTCCATCTCTGCTTTCTCATAACCACACAGTCATAAACTAAGAACAGAACCAAGTCTGCATGGCAGGTTAGAGCATCATGTGGCTTTATAGCCTGTAGTTCAGGATCTTCTGCCACAGCCATTCCTTTCCCTTTGCATTTGGAGGTGGCGTTTTCTAGAGGTAATCCTTCTGGTAGAAGATGTCAGAGCCCATTGATGTAGATGGCTTTACAAGAGAGTTGCACATATTCACTGAAGTATCAACCCTCCAAAGTTATTGCTAGGTAGGGTATTATTTCGTTCAAAGATAGACTTAGTTCTGAGGAATGCTTGTGGAAGGATCACTTTTTCTGTGACAGCTGGTCTAGATACTTATAAGACTTCACAATGTTCAAAGGCAATGTTAGTTCTGAGAAAGAGGAAGATAAACCTTGCTTGTGGGCTTGCCAGAGGCAGATCGTGGGTTAGGTTAGCAATCATCTATTCAACCTGTTCATGTTCTCAATGAAACTGCATCTACTGTAAAAAAAATATGAAAAGATTGACTGAAAAATAACAAATAAGAAGTAGTCTGGTATTACAAATAAAGGCTTATATATATTTTGGAGTATAAGAGGGTGAACATTTGGGTGCATCTTATACACCAAATGTAGCCCTGCCCACCAGAGGTGGGTTCTAACTTACCTTGCTGCCGGTTTGCTTCCTCCTGTGCCGCCGTGCTGCGCCTCATGGACGCGGGCGCGCTTCTCAAAAAAAATTACAAAAAATTCCCCCCAAAAAACGAGCAAAAACAAGATGGTGAGGCATGTGCAGTGCCAGAAACTTGGCTTCTGCGCATGTGCAAAAGAAAAAAACCTGGAAAATTTCAAAAGAAATGTTTTTTTTCCAAAAAAGAAATCCCCCCATGACATCACCAGCGGCTTATTACCTACTCTATAGAACCAGTCCAAACAGGACTGCCACCCACCTGCCCCCACCCTTTGGCCTCTGCCTCCCAGCAATTTACCTCCTTGCAGCAAACAGCCTGTTTCAGTTTCAGCTTCTGGACAGCCTGATTAGCGCAAGCGGTGATTGTCGGTTGGATCAGCCTCCCGACCATCAGCTGTTTCAAGCTTCAGGGAGGCAGATTTTTTTTCCCTTGTGCTAAACAGGCTATGCTGAAAGTGAAAGTGAAAGTGAAACAGGCTGTTTGCTGCAAGGAGTCAAATGGAGGCAGAGGCAGGTTTTTTTTTCTTGTTTTTCTCCCCAAAAAAGGTAGGTGTGTCTTATACTTTGGAGCACCTTATACTCTGAAAAATATGGTGCTTTCAATGTATAAGAATGCGTCCGAAATTGACTTATAGTCATCTATAGAAGACTTTATCCCAAATGGCCACAGAATCACAATGGCTCCAAGTGCTGCATTTTTCAACTATAAATGGGTTGTAAATGCTCTTATGAATATAAAAGTGAACAGTCCATAACAAATGTTCCAGGGACTTCAGAAAGAATAATTCTCAGCTCTGTTTATAAAGAAGTGGCAATTTCAGCATTGTGGCTCAGGGAGAACAGATGACTGTAGTCTGAAATAAACAGGCAACCAATAGTAGGAATTGGTGGGAGAGTAATCTATTTACAACTGAGCTTTCTGGATATATTACAACAAAAATAATGAGCTTAGGGGCGGCACTTGATTTTTCTTTAGGATTTAGTAACTTTATTATAATAAACTTCAGTATTTTTATAACAGTGTGTGGATGGATAGTCAGAAGGAAAGAAGGGATAGAGAGAAAGAAAGAGATCAAAAGAAAGAATTAATATGAATATGAATGTGCACTTAGTGTACTCAAACAACGTACTAAAGATCTGGAAATCCACTAAGTTAAATCTGCTCTTCTGAAGAATATTTTTTTGAGCAATAAAATTCCTTTTAACGTAGTAAGATACTTATATCGTATAAGTGTCCCAAAAATCTGAAGGGCATTAACATTAGCGTGCTGAAACGCACTTCCTACAGCAGTTTTGGAGGGCCAATACAAAAACCCCATATAAGCTGAGCTTGTATCTGTGGCCATCAAAACTAAAATTCATGTCCTGCTATATTGCGTCTTTTACATGGACTCACAGACTCATGGACTCTATTTATAACAACTCGCCTAATAAGATACCCAGGAAATACTGAATTTTTCTTTGTACAACTGCTGTTATCAGATCAGAACAAACAACTTTCTTTGAATGTAGTCACATTTTGTTATACTATATGCAAAATTAGGCAGACTCTAACTGCCCACTGATAATCCGTCCCTAATCATAATATATTATTTTGTCTTGTTTTTATTTTTATTTATTGTTGTTATTATTATTTTAAATGCTTTATTTGTAATGCTGGTCTGTCACCATAATAAACGTTGGAAGGAAGGAAGGAAGGACAGAAGGATGGATTACTTTAGGAAAATAACCCATATTTAATTGGGATGCATAAACACAAGAACACTTGTGCAATCTGATTGGACATCTTGCTAATAAACCAAGGATTTTAATAGAAAATCAGTTTGGCTTGATGAAATTTGAACTGGTCCTGTCTGCTGTGCATGTCACATTTTTTTGCAGATACTGTTAAGCAGATTTTATATATCAATAAACAGCTCACAAATGAAAAATATAATTTAAATGAAATTACACCCCAAGTTGCTACAGTTATATTAATGTTTACAGAACAGGATCTGATGAGGAATTGTTCCTGGGCTTTAAACTGATTTAAGCCCTGTTTAGGCATGCAACTTTCCATTTATATGAAAAATCCTGCAGGGTGTTCCTGCAGATCAGTCATATGATATATCCCTAGGACACTCATCTGTATATGCAGTATGGACCTCTGCCCAGGGGAACTGCTCTAGACTACCACATGATCTAGAAACCTATGATGTACATCCAGAATCTTTTGCAGAAATAGGTGCTGTTCATGCAGAGCCTGCAAATATATTTAGCACCGAGGACAATTGATTCTACTCTGCCATTTTACAAATTTATCAATACCTAATTATAGATAACTCAAGTATTTAGAATTTATCAACACAGCCTAAATAAATACATAGAGGATAAGTCTACATATCTAATTTAAAAAAGCCCCAGTATTATGTCCCTTTTTTAAAATTAGAGTTTAAACTGAGTTTGGTTTCTTTGAAATAGATAAGGAACAGCATTCTAGAAATAGATTAAAATAAAACGTTTTTGTGAGAATGACTCGGGGAAACAAATGAACTAGTGTTTTCTGTTTTTGGTTGCTTCTACTTGTTTAATCATTGCTATGCTGCATTTTTTGTGGTATTTTTAATTTTTATTACAGAGCATCCCAAAACATAGAGATATATGCATCTAGTAAACAAATAAATACATTTCTCTTCTTCAATCAGATGTTTTCAGAACTGAAGCAATAGTATTAAATTGTTATTCAGAACCTTTTTGGGGCTGGTGTAAATATTCAGAATTGAGGCTGTGGCGACTATTGGGAATGACTATTTCCAATAAGTCCAAACAATGTCTGGCAATAACTTGGTATCAATTGATATCAGGATGTTCCTTACCACATCATCTTATTGCCCTCCTTTCTATTCAGAGGTGGGTTCCTACCGCTTCTATTCGATTCTATGGAGTAGGTAGTAACTCCGCGATGACATCACAGAGCTGGTTCTATAATTGGCTCTGTGGGTGCTGCCATCTTGGATTTTGCTTCTGCGCATAAGCTAGTTTTTGACTGCGACACACGCTGCTCGAGGCGCGACCCTGAGTGAACCGGCAGTAAGAAGATTCAGAACCCATCTCTGTTTCTATTTCTCCCTTTTCTCCTTTTTGGGGTGAAACGGGAATTCTTTCAAACTGTAGCCCCCCCCATTTAATTTTTAGTTGTTAAGGTTTTGGGGCTCATTTGATGCTAAGGTTCATTCATGGAAATAATCATAATATTAGTGATCACTTTGCAGAGTCCACACACACCCTTTTTTTTTTAAAGAATAATGTCAGGAGAAGTAGAAAATTTGGTAAGATACAGGAGAAATGCCTGCCATCACATTCAGACCCAAAATGCCATGTTGAAAAAAGCAGGTTCAAAACTACATAACATTACCCTTTCAAATTACTAGAGGAAAAATATTGCAATGGCTAAGTAAGGTTTGTATTTGAGAAGACAGCCATGAGATGTTAATGTACTTCTCGATTCCAGCACTACTTCAGACATGGCCATAACAGAAATAGAAAAGGGGTAAAGGAAAATGTAAGAGTTTTACATTCTTTGCAAAGTCAGTCTATATTGGCTTATATCATATCTAAAATTTGGATTTTTATTAAGATAAAGTTTTAATATTCTATCTTTAATGGATCTATACAAGCAGAATAGATTTTCAGAAGGTTGGACAGAATTTAACTTTTAATCTTATTGTATAATTTACACCGTGCTGATTAGTGCTGACTACTGCTGTTGATACATATTGATGTTTATATAGTGCTTCGATTTTAAAACAATCTGTAGTTTTTAAAATAATGTAATTACTTAGTAATAGTGAATTAATGAAATATTGGAAGTTCTGACCTAATTCTATGTTTGTAAATCGTCTCTTCATTCATGACCTTTAAAAATTGTTTCTGTATTTTTACTCCTCTTTTATCTATCTTTTTTAAATTATTCTTTTTTCCTCTAAAAAAAATAGCTAAATGAAAATATACTAACAACAACAACAGAAATAAAAGTCAGGTCACAACAAATCAATTGGTACTCCATTGGATCAGACTAGTTCAACTCTTCTTATGCACCCCAGTCAATAATATGCTTTCTTAAGAAAATGAAAACCATGGAATGTTTGTTATCTCTTGGGATTCTTTGTTATCTAATGGACACATAGTGTATTATTTCTGGAATTTTCAAAAAATAGGTTCAAAAGCAAAGATGAAAAAAACTCTGAGTTTCTTCAACACTAACGAGGCTTAATTGAATCTATTAATTTCAATGCAGCTACTCTACGTATCATTGTTCACTCCTGCTTTGAATCTAAATCTTCACTCTAAATGAAAATTCTACATCTAAACTCACTATCTATTTAAACATAGTGAAACTTGACTCTTGGCAGTCAATTTTACCTTCACAGAGAGTAGCCTTGTCAGGTAGATTTCAGTGATAGCTTTGGTCCTTTCCTTCTCCTTCATACTCCCTCTTTTTGATTTGCCTTCATCAACTTCATCTACTGGTCGAACTAGATGCCAGATCTTATTTTCTTCTTCCAATAAAGCATGTCCTGAATAAACCATAACATTTCAAAGCAATCAACAGATGAAATGAAATCCAGGGATTGAGCAATTGATCGCCATGCCTAAAATAATGTCCACTGCATTGCAACTAAATGGCATATTTAATGGACTGCAATAAATATTTGTATTTCATAAATGAAAGGAAAAATCTAAGCTCATATTTTTCTTGCTTATAAGTTCCAGATTTTCAAACGAAAAAGTCGAGGTAACTTTAAAGTAAAATGGGAGGGCATTCCATGACCCCCCCTTCTCCAGCACTCACAGCTGTTTTTGACTACGGTTGATAATATTAGTTTGAAGAGGGAAAAACACCAAAACAGTAAAATAAGCCAGCATTTCCTAAAGTCTGCTGTTAAAGCCAGCTATGTCTATTTTGTGACATGCTTTTTTACCTGTTTGTTGTTCATAAGAAATATACACTAGATCCCAGCAATTCAAAGCTTATCACATCTTATCAGCTTGATTGCTGACAGTCCCGAATGCTTTGCTATGTTTTAGAAATGTCTCCCAGACTTCGTGTCTGAAGAAAACCATAATCTGTTCATTTACAAAATAATATATCTCAACCCATCCCCTTTTGTTGATAATGAGATTCTTAAATCAGAGAACAGGCTGTTTAGAGGAAAAAATCAGGCACAGTTTTATGATAGGACCCTGTGATTTTAAAAACCATGAAAGAGTGTCCAATTCTGTTGACTGACCTATTTATACGTTCATTTCAATTTGATTTCCCTCCCCCTCCTAAACAAAGGTTGTAAAGCATTCTTACATGGTGTGGGGACAGGAGACCTTAAAACAAAGCTACTTTCCACGCCAGATCTCTTGAAGAGCATAAATGTAGTCCATTTGTTTAATTATACTATACAGTTCACAGCAAAATGGGCACCATCATGAATGATATAAAGGTTCAAGCAATTACAAGTCTGCACATTAAATATAAAACTTTTGATCTATGAAGCTGAATAAATGTACAATGCTGGCAACCAATTAATTACAGTCGTAGTGCGCTCACAATGCATATATGTGAGAAAGGTCAAAGCATAAACAATATGTACATAATGACATTTCTAACAATTCTGAATTGTATTGTTTTTATTCAGTTTCCAGCAGCATCGTGACTTTTAGCTATCAGCGAAAAGGACACTTTGGTACATTGTTCTTTCTTTGGGTAAGACAGATAATTTCCAGGCCAAAAAGTTATGAATGCCTGCCATTTTGCAGAAGTACTGATTTCAAAAGACCAGTAATATAAAAAAATGCAAAGTCTAACTCTGCTGAACAATTTAATGGTATAATGTCTATTGTAAATACTACCTAAATCCTGCTTTAAAATGTTTTTGGCCTTCTACACGTTTTTGTAATTCATAAGCCCTGGTGGTGCAGTGGTTAAAGTGCAGTATTGCAAGCAAAGTGGCCTGTTGCAGGCAAACTCTGTCCACAGCCTAGAGTTCAATCCTAATGAGGCTCAAGGTTGACTCAGCCCTCCATCTTTCCAAGATCAGTAAAATGAGGAGCCAGATTGTTGGGGACAATATGCAAATAATGCTTATATTGTAAACTGCTCAGAGAGTGCTGTAAAGAGCTATGGGGCAATATGTAAGTCTAAATGCTATTGCTATGAACCCAAGTACATAACCTATGAAACAAACAAATGGACTGTCACTTTGATGATGCTATCATTATTTTCAGAATCATTTTCATAAACCAATGGTATTTGGATAATTCGAGTCTTTAAAAATAAAGTATGAAAATACCATAGAGAACATTTTGTTCCGTAATCATGGTGGCTGCTAATCCAGAAGACAAATCAAGGTTTACCAACTGCAAAGATCATGACAACCACTAGATGGCAGTCAAGAGACACAGAAAACTTTGCTGTAAGTAGTAATGTCTGGAATTTTGCAGCTAAAGACTAGTATTCTCTATCTAGGATGGAGAGCCTTTGCAAAACTACATTGATCTTTTTCCAGTTTTACTTATCTATAAGGAGGCAAAGAACTTGTGTTCCTCACACCAGTTTTAACATTGTACAATTGGAGAAAACTAATAGCCAGGTTACTAATAGTTGGAGGTCAGCATGGAAAGTGTCTGGTTCATATCTAATCCCAATTAAAAAATCTATGAAATAACATTGAACATTGTCATTATAACCAGGATGCCTTACAGAGATAACCAAATCTCCTGGGATAAAGAGAAAGAATTATTTTCTATAAATGCAACATTTGTGAGAAACTAGCAACAACAACAAAAAATCAAATACTGAATAGAGATACAAAAAAAGAAGAAGGAATAGCTAAATTAGTTTTCCTACTTTCAAAATCCCACTGAAATGAATGCAATGCCCAATTTGTGCAACTGCAGTCATTTAATTTAGAAATGTGAAATGTTATTGCATTTATCCCCTAGGATCTGTAATTAGCTACTGCATTTACCTCTGTTAAAACATCACTGCTAAACAATTTACAAAAATACTTTTTAGTGAGCTGTAAATCCTATTTTATCTATTATTTAATAAAAACCAACTTTGAACAGTGTCTAGTTTTGTCCAAATTGATTTTTAAAAGGAGAATCAAACCTCAATGAGTCAAACCAAAACAATCCTTTTTAAGCCACTATTTTTTTTTTGTAAAACGGGCAAGAGTATTTCAATCAATCTCTTTTTCAATGGAAAATACTGTATCTGACTAGCCAAGGAAGAACACCACAAATCATTGTCAGTGTAAGTTGCAGATTTGCCTGGTTCTCTAATGTTTATAGCTTTTCAAATACATGACTTAGCTACATATTAAATGTTAGCTTTCCAGAATTTCTCTCTGTGTCATTTCCTATGTGGTTTAAAAGCTGTAGAAGGCTCTATATTTAGCATCAGCGAGATTGTTTAGCAGCACATATCTATATCCCAAGATAGATGCTATGATCACATATGTAAACACACAGTATCCAGCTTGTTTTCTATCACAAAACAGAACCTGACTTAAACCTGACCATGCTTACTCTATGCTCTTTATGTACACGACTGCACTCCAGGGGTGGGTTCTAACTTACCTCGCCACAGGTTCGCTTCCACCGGCGCCACGTGGGCATGCCTCATGGGCGTGGGCGCACTTTGCGGGCATGCGCAGTGCAAAAAAATGCCCAAAAAAATAAAAAAGAGGCCAAAAACAAAACGGCAACATATGTGCAATGCCAGAAACTTGGCTTCTGCGCCGGCGCCGAAGAAAAAAAAATACCCGTTTTTTTT
>JANHFT010009990.1:3167-13520 GCA_032467955.1 Pseudoxenodon macrops | reverse complement strand
AAAATATATTCCACACGTGCCTTTCCCCAGATTGTATCCTAGGTTACTGGAGTCAACAGGAGGGGTGTGGTTTTTTTCAGCCCACCAACATGGTCCATTGGAGAATGTGATTTATGACATGTTCAGGGAGGAGGGGGGAGACAGGGTCATGGGGCCCCTTAAAGTACGTGGGCTTAGTGTTGACTCCACTTGAGTAATTGCCGGAATGTTGCTCCTAATAAATGACTGGATTTCTTTTGAACCTTGGCTTGAGGCTCATGAATTAATTAGGGCATCTTTCAGAAACTTCACATAATGGTTGTTTACAACCATTGCAGAATCCCATAGTCAAATGATGTCCATTTGCACACTTCACAGCAGCTTCCAACAAGCTGAATCAATAGAGAAGCTAGTAGTGAAATTGCAAGTCAGCAACATGAGATGTTTCACTTAATACACACAGGGATTCACTTAATGACCATGATGGAAGTGAGATTGTAAGTCATCATGGAGTTGTCAATTCCAATTATGGGTTGTTAAGATAGAGCTACCTGGATACTATGAATCTAGTTTGTGTGTGTGTGTGTGTGTGTTCTTGATAGTTTGCCCTTTGTTTAGTTTTCTTTTGTTTTGTTGTTGTTGTTGTTGTTTAGAATGGTGGAGAGAGATTGATGTCCACTTCCTGGAGATTTCTCAGCTGATCAAATCTGCCTCTACCTAAATTTTTGATATCAGTCAAGATCCACTAATTGCTTCTATATTTGAACTCTAATGTAATGTGGCTTTTGTTAGAGTTAAATACAATTTATATTGGAATTCTTACACCCTGCACAATCAAGCTCCAATGAACATATTTCTGTCTCTTAAGGATATTCTGTATTCTGTTTCAAGCTCCTGGAAACAATGTAACTCAGTATATTATCCTATCTACTATTTCCCTCACTGGTCTTTTTCCTAGGATTTTCAATCTGATTTGCTTCCTTTTTGCTTCAACTTTAAACTGGAGCCTGCCAGCTAGAGATTGTTTCTTAATCTTGGATTAGCCTTGACTATATTGATTGGCGAAGTGGCAGGAAAATAGTCTGTGAAGCTTCAGGTTAATCGCTTTTCCATTCAGACTGTGTAGGATTAGCTAATGCCATGGGATTTTATGTGCAGGGTAAGAAAAGGTATTGTACACCACTGCCAGTGTTTAGTGTTTGGCTATTGGATGTCTTTTTGAACTGCTTCATGATAGAATTTAGGTTAACCTTTTCCAGCCTAAATGACATTATGACTGAATGAATGAATGAATGAATGAATGAATATATACACACACACAAAAACACACACAAACACATACAAATACACACACACACATACAATAAATATAAATTATACATTATATATATGGATTAGAATTGGCAACTGCAATTAGAATATCAAAGGATTATGTCATGTTGTCCTTTACTCTCACTTACTTGCTCTGGTTCATTCCTTTTTCCTCTCCTGATTTCAGTTTTAAAAGCATTTTGCAATGTTAAAAATGGCATATTTCATCTTTCAGGATTAACATAAGCACATGCATATTTGATTAGTGGCTAACTAATGAGTAATTGTGCTTTTTGAAGTGGGAAGTGCACCTCAGCAGAGGCAATCAAATACAGTTATCATATACTCAGATTACGGTATATTATCTGCCCTTCTATTGCTAACCAGTAATGGAAAAGCAGTTAAATGATTGGTTTCTGTGTGCATTATGGCTTTATAATAAATACTGATGATCACTTTATGTTCACACAAGGACTAAAATGTAAACGAGCTACTATATTACACCTCTGCAGACATTCAATCTGCAGAAACTGAAATGTTAAATATATGTTTGGGGTGAAAAGATACCACT
Organism: Pseudoxenodon macrops; assembly: GCA_032467955.1. Taxonomy (NCBI): domain Eukaryota; kingdom Metazoa; phylum Chordata; class Lepidosauria; order Squamata; family Pseudoxenodontidae; genus Pseudoxenodon; species Pseudoxenodon macrops. Next base: position 11,659 of record JANHFT010009990.1, on the reverse strand, counting down.
GAAGTTCTCTATTCATGAAACTGGTATCTTTATAGACATTTTCAGGTTGAACATTCAAGTTCCACAGAAATATACATAGCAGTAGAAGAGAATATCTATAGTTTAAGGTTGAATTGTGGAATCCTTAATGCTCTCTGAGCTTGGCTGTTTGTTTGTATATGCTTTGTTACTTGACTAGGTAACATCTTAGATAACCCTACTCCCTTCTAGCACTGATGAAGTTACCTAGTCAGGTAACAAAATGTCTGCAAGCAAACAACCAAGCTCAGAGATGGACTCAAAGAAGTATACATATCTGCAAAGTTCTCTGACACTGAGAGGTCTAGCTTCTCTAGCCTCATAATCATGGGGAAAGTTGTAAACATGCTCAACAGGATCTCTGCAGATTTTTCTGCTTCATGATAACAAAGTTCTGGAGAAGCAACAGATCTCTGAAAACTTTAGAATATAACTTTTTAACAAAGCTTCCAACAACGTTTGCAAAACTCACACTGTAGTTTTCTGAATATTTCTTTCAGATCAGGAAGGAAATAATAAAATACTCATAGGCTTCTTTCCTCCCCCCTAAATTATAATGATTCTAAGTAGGATTTTGTGATTTTTTGGGTCTTTACAATTTGGGAGGGGGAAAAAATAATGCCATGGATTATTTGGCCAGAATCAAAGTGAGTTCTCCGCATGTTGAAGTTTCACTTAAAAAATCCTTATTTGCATCAGAGGGTCATTTTCTCAGAAGTCTTCTATGTAGAAGATCCAATTCATATAAGGAACGTAATGTATGAAAGCAAGGACTTCATCCCCAGTAATGATTCCAACTGAAATTGTAAGCAGCTCAAAGGAATTCGACCAGAGCATTAACATTCATTCCACCTTTTGGCGCGCACACTATTTGAAGTAAACAATTTCCCACAACCTTCCTTTAAAGGAACAAAGGTTTACTTACGGTTTCCCTAAATATCCCTTGGAGAAAAATGTTTTGAGCATTATAGGAATTAAGACCATTTCTCCAAGCAGGCAAATGTTTCTTTTGCCAGCAGAGCTATAAATAGAGACTCCCTTGAGACTTGGGAGGTTCAGTTACAGTGAGAAGTATTATCAAATTCTTGTTCAAACATTATGTTTTTCAGTTCTCAGGCTGTCATGTCACATCTAATTAGTATCACCCTATGAGTAGTTCCCCGATGCCTGCAGCTTTGATTTTGCTTTCTTTGGACTATTTCTTTAAGCCAAACGCAGCAACTGACTGTACAGTGGAGATGATCAGGCTATTGTAACCAAGAATCATATAAGAATTTCATTCAATGAAATTGCCCCAAAAAACTGTCATACTAACTCTATTGATCTCAAGAGTGTGCATGTATCTAACCCATTCAAAATCAATAAGTAAAAAATACTGCCTCCATCTAGCCGTCATTTCAATATTATCATTTTATATTTAAAACGTATGGCAGGGTATAACTGGCCTGTGTAAATGTTAATTGCTTATTATCAAAAATTGTTCGCGGGGCTTTAAAATTTACTATATTTTAAACTGAAAATATTCAAATTAATAAAAGCATAATGAGAGGTTGTTTAACTGTCATCTCAATAATCCCATCATCAAGGACAACAAATTAGGATGTAAGTAAAAATACAGTCTTCTTGACACATTTTATACTACTGTTGTGGTTCACCGACAGCCTGTGGAGCTGGCAGATGAGTCTGACAGCGGAGAGTAATATGGGTCAGCTCTGGAGTCTAGGGAAGACTCAGACGGGGTTTCTGCATCAGAGGCAGAGATGGGGCCATGGCCATCTGGGAGTTGTGTGCCGGAGCCTGGGGGGTCTGATAGCAGCGATGCAGAGGGACAGGGGGTGCCAGTCCCTAATGTACGGATGCGCAGAGCTGCTAGAAGACAAGAGCAGTTGTGAAGGAAAAGGGCTACTTGGGAGTAAGGCTGGGAGGGGTTGGACCAGGGGTGGGTTCTAACTTACCTCGCTGCTGGTTTGCTGCCTCCTGTGCCGTGTGGGCGCGCCTTATGTGCCTGCGAATGCACAGTAGAAAAAAGCCCTGAAACCCCCCCCAAAAAAGGCCAAAAACAAGATGGTGATGCATGCACAGTGCGGGAAACTTGGCTCCTGCGCATATGCAGAAGAAAAAAAATCCAAAAAGAATTTTAAAAGAGTTTTTTTCCCAAAACAAAATATATTTTTAAAAAAGATGGCGGCGCTCACGGAGCAGAACTGGCTCTGTGATGTCACCAGTGGCCTACTCAGTAGAACTGGTCCAAACCAGTAGGAACCCACCTCTGCGTTGGACCCTCCCAGAAGACTTAAAAGAAGAGCCACCACATGTAAGAGTTGCAAGAAGCAACTCATTCAGAACTCGTTTGAAATTATCTCGCAGCTTCACGTGTGACTCTGGATTCTAGTTTGGTTTTGAATTTTCTTGTTTAGTTTTGAACTTTCTTTAACATTGCCCCACGGGGTTACACGGGAGTCTAGGTTGAACGAAATGGGCTTGCCCCGATATTTATCCAGGTTCCCATCGAAGAGGTACTCGAACTGGTGCAGAAGCTGGCCGAGTTTGCTCTGGCTGATATGGTTTATGCCGTTGATGCTCAGTCCCAGGGGCTTGAGCCACTCGACGCCTAAGAGCGTTGGTCAGTGGCCAGCGACTACAATGAGGGAGACTTTCTGTGAAACCCTTTAAAGTCTATCTTCAATTCAGCTCTACCTAAGACTTTGATGGGGTTCCCTTGAAAGTCGTTGAGGCTGATTGGCTGGGGGGGTCAGTTGTGCCGTCTTGCAAATTGGCTTTAAGCTTTTTAGGGTTGCCCAGGAGATGATTGTGAAGCCTGAGCCGGTGTCAAGCTCCATTCTGCAGGGGGTCCCCTTGATCATAAGGGTTATATGGAACTTGTCCCAGTCCCCTGCATCCGAATGGCCCACCGTTGTGTGGTATATCCCTACGGTCGGGATAATTTTCCTCTCGTCTGCAGTTCCTCTGTGATCTCGGTCTGGGTGCTCCCTGTCCCCCATATGGCTTCGGTGGCGCTGGCATGGGCTCCGGTATGGATGCCCAGGAGGCCTCGGCAATGTGTCCTCGTCTCTGGCATCGTCGGCAATTGGCCTCTCTAAATCGGCACGATGCCCTGGTGGGGCTCCCCAGGCACCCTGAGCAACGGGGTTGTCTTGCTTCTGGTTCACGGTATCTCACCCTGCGATCCTGCTGGATGGGGTGGATGGCTTCCTCCTCCTCAGATTCAGTCTCACTGCCCGGAACCTCGGTCACCCAGTCTGGTTCTCTGTATGTTCGGTGCACGCCGCTTGTCTTTCTGATATTGGCTGCGGATTTGTCCGACAACTCAGCGGCCCAAGCGGCCTTGATTGCACTCTGGAACATGATCCCCTTCTTGGTCAGGAGCTTCTTCTGGAGATCCAGGTTTATCATCCCGAGAATTATCCGATCCCACATCATCTCCTCCAGGTTGACGAATTCGCACTTGGTTGCGATCTCCCTAAATTTGGCCACAAAATCGTTGACCGTCTCACCCTTACCCTGGTGCCGGTGGTAAAATTCATTCCGGCTGACTAGTGGGGTTGCCGCAGGTGAGAAGTGATCCATCAGGGCCATCTGGAGGGTGCTCCATTCGATCTCCTCGATGTCCTCTGGGGCTATGATGGTTTGGCCATTTGGTAGACCTTGGCCCTGCAGTATGTGAGGAACAGGGCTCTCTTGCGATTGTCTGGCAAACCTTGATAATTGTTTGCCTGCAGGAACATACAGAATCTTCCCATGTATGTCTGCCATTCCTCATTCTGGGGATCAAAAACAGTTGCTGCTGGTGAAGGCTGTGTGTCCATCCTTGAGGTTGGCCGATGCAGGAGATGTCCTTGCTTAAGATGGCCGCGGATGCCACGAGGTTGCTGTCCTCCTGGTTCTTCTTCAGAATCCCATCCTCGTTGCCAGTGTTAGATCAAGGTGCGGGAAGAAGAGGCAGGACGCAATAATGCCTTCAGCACTTTTATTAAATAGCCATTCTGCTCCGAACTGCCAGCCAGCAGCTGGATCGCTCTTTTTAAAGGTTTCCGGCTGAATAGCTGGCCACTGACAGGCGTTCATTTTTCCCGTCGATTGATTATCCAATCAGTGGCGGCTTATGTTAATACGTACGGCTCATACGTAACAGCCAACATGACCATATATTGAGGTTAGCAGAATGTTGTTACCTTCCCACCGAAGTGGTTCCGGTAACTATTGATCTACTTGCATTTGCATGCTTTCAAACTGCTAGGTTGGTAAGAGCTGGGGCAAGTAACGGAAGCTCACCCCATTGCGCTGTGCTAGAGTCAGCCTACAAACCCAGCATCATTAGCTTCTGAACCATTGCTTCCCTTGGTTTCAATGGTACTGAGTTTAATTGTTCTTCTAATTTTAATTGCATTGTTTTAAAGTTTTATATTTGTATTTTTAATTTAATTTAAAAGCACCTTGATGTTCACACAGCAAGATGGAATATGCATGTATAAAGAACTAAATAAATAGATTCATAAAATAATGTATAGAATTGCTAATTTAAGTTAAGAATGGATCAGACAAATTAATGGGCCTGTCCATATCTACTGATCCAAACAGTTTACATGGAACAGTAATGTTCATAGGCAATAGACTTGATTTCAGCTGCTGAGGAGCAATTTGATTGGTTCGTTGGCTGGCTTGTTGGTTATATTACATATTACTCCAATCATATTTAGAATAGAATAGAATAACAGAGTTGGAAGGGACCTTGGAGGTCTTCTAGTCCAACCCCCTGCCTAAGCAGGAAACCCTACACCACTTCAGACAAGTGGTTATCTAACATCTTCTTAAAAGCTTTCAATGTTGGAGTATTTACAACTTCTGGAGGCAAAAGATCTATCAAAAGATAGATCTATCTATCTATCTATCTATCTATCTATCTATCTATCTATCTATCTATCTATCTATCTATCATAGCTTTGTCTAAGTTGCCCTTTTTACATTTGCAAATATATGACTACTTTATTAAAGAGTAATTCCTCGAACACATAATGCTGATTTCTCCCATCTATATCATTTGCACTGTCCTACCGCTCTAATTAGTAACTATACTGATTTTGACTGTTGTACTGAACTTTACCTTTGGCCAAGGTTATGTCATTTCCATAGGGAAAAAAATACAGGGCTTTATAAGCTATATATGAAAGGATTCTTCTTGATTCTGTCATTGTGAAAGTGGAATTGATTAATAAATAAATGTATTGGATGGAGGAGGAGTTGGGAATTTTCTCTGTATTACAGTAAAAGTTCTGCATTCTTCCCTATTTGATCGTAAAGAATGAATAGGCTTCCAAACACTGAAGAACTATGAGGACCCAGATTGTTGGGGGCAATAGGCTGACTCTATAAGCCACTTAGAGAGGGCTGTAAAAGCACTATGAAGTGGTTTATAAGTTTAAGTGGTATTGCTATTTAACATTCCTTACCACTTCGACATTTTAGCTTAGGCCTCTATGATCTAACTAGGAACAAAACTTGGAGGTCCACCTCTGAATATTACAGTATTATAAAGTAACTATCGTGTAATGGATATTCAAGTAAATATTGCTTTTCTTTGCAATATATGATACTGTGTGTTCACATTACTTTTGTTCAATTTTAAAGAGTACTGTTGGTTCATTGTTTCATATTAGCACTGATTAATAGAAGAAGGTGTGAAAATCTGGAGAACTAAATAACTCTTTTTTTTTCCTTGTAAGGTCCTCTCATTTTCATGAATATCTCCAGAGTCACAGAATTCGTTTTCCTGGGACTTTCCAGATCTCGTCCCATCCAGCTCCTTCTGTCTGTCCTGGTCATCATGTGCTATGGTGCTATTCTGTTTGGCAACCTTCTCATTGTATTGACGGTGCATATAGATCCACGCCTTCTAAAGTCACCCATGTATTTTTTCTTAGCTAATTTATCCATCATCGATACTGCTTTGGGTTCAGTGGTCGTTCCCAAGATGGCAACAGACCTGATCACCTGTGGCAGGACCATCTCATTTGGGGGATGTATGTCCCAGCTCTTTTTCCTACACTTCCTTGGATGTTCAGAGATGTTTCTTCTTACCCTCATAGCCTACGATCGCTATGTGGCCATTTGCCATCCACTGACATACACAATCAAGATGAACCGTCCACACTGTGTTAAACTTCTGTGTTGGTGTTGGGCTGGAGGTCTCCTTCACTCTGGCAGCCAGCTGTACCTGGTCCTGTGACTTCCATTCTGTGGACCAAATAAACTGGACAATTTTTTTTGTGACGTTCCCCAAATAGTCAAACTGGCTTGTGTTGATACCCAAGTGACTGAGATCCTCATGGTGGCCAACAGTGGCCTGATCTCCCTGGTTTGTTTTGTCATCTTGCTGATCTCCTATGCCATCATCCTGAGCACGCTTCGTGGTCGCTTCAGAGAAAGTGGAGGGAAGGCTCTGTACACCTGTAGCTCTCATTTGACAGTGGTCAGCCTTTTCTTCCTACCTTGCCTCTTTGTGTACCTTGTCCCCATCTTCAGCTCCAGTCTGGACAAAGTAGCATCCATATTTTATACCACAATCACTCCTTTTCTTAACGCTATGATATACACTCTAAGAAATCAGGAAATGAAAGAGGCGATGGGCCGTATGTGTAAGAAATACATGTTTGCCCGCTGTTTTCAGAATGAAGAAAAAATATAAGTAGACATTTCAAAAATATTGTTTATATTCTTATCACTGGATAGATAATAGTAGGGATGGTCCCCCCCCATACCAACCCACCTTTTTTGGGACCACTAGTTTTTCCCAGATACAGTAGGCCTCACCATTTCTGACCCAGCTGATTTTGCTAGTAATGTGAATCCCTTATAGTTTAGCCTGCCATTGATGTCTTATGTTCTTTGCTAATTGGAATTAATATTAAATACAAAACAGACTAAGTAGCTGAGGAAAAATGTCAAACATACCATTAAATAAATCATTTGATTGCTAAGACTAGGCTAGGTTTTCCTGTTTGGGGTGGAGATCAGAGGTGGGTTCCTACTAGTTCTATCCGGTTCTATAGAACCGGTAGTAACTCCGCGATGACATCACAGAGCTGGTTCTATCGGTGTCTCTGTGGGTGCCGCCATCTTGAATTTTGCTTCTGCGCATGTGCAGAACCTAATTTTTGCTTTTGCACATGCGCAGAAGCTAGTTTTTATTGCTGCACGCGCGCACATACGCAGCGCAACCCTGAGCGAACCGGCAGCAAAAAGAAGCAGAACCCACCCCTGGTGGGGATGATAAACTTTATTGAGCAAAATGGTTGCTGTTGTGGGGTTTTCACCACCTAGAATATAAAATTCAACACCTAATGATTATTATATAGTCAAGGAATGTCAGGCCCAGCCCAAGAATGACATAGAAGAATCCCGCAACAGTTATTTACTGTGTCACAATCAAATAGACAGAATCTTGCCAGACTAAACCAACACTGCTCTCACCATAATGGATATATCAAGGGAGATCCTAGGAAGTGGCTATTCTAACTCTCTTCCTCTGAACAGCTCTGAATTGTGTTGCTGTCAAGCGCAGGAAATCAGGAATCAAGGTGGTTCAAATGAATACTGGTTTATTGCATGCTAGCAGTCTCTACAAGAATCTGAACTACTAATGGCCAAAACAAATTGGCAGTAGATAAGAGCCAATGGAATTCAAGCTGGGGCTGGAATTAGATCTCTTGTGGGCATGCTTGACCCCTCCCTCAGGCTCATCCTGGTCATCTCCTACAGTTGCCTCTTATCTTGTCCCCCTCCTTGTAATATGCTCCACCATTCCTGGGAAACTGCTGCTTCTCGGTAGTCCATCACAAGGAGAAAATTGGAAAGCAAACCACAAAGCTGAATTGAAATCCTGTTGCTGTTGTTTTTTACCAAACAGGGTAAAAAAAAAAAAATTCTTTTTGGCTGGTAAGCAAAGCCAGAGTGAGGCCTCAAATATTCCAAATGGGGTAGCATTTAAACATAGAAGCAAACTATGTTGCTATATCAAAGAAGTTCATGACTTTGCAAATTCAAGATTTACCCCTCTTCCATGTAAACTTTATTTGGTAGTCTGCTTCCATTTATAATCAACATCTTATAAACTCTACTAGTGGGAGATCTCCCTACAGAATGCAGTATACAGACTATTGTAGTTTTCCATTACCTATGAACACCCTAGTCAATGACATTTGATATTCTTTCACCATGCCAAGACTAAAATCACCGATTTTGTCATTAAATTCCACCTCTAAGTTGCCCCAATATAAGCAATAAGTCCCAATATTTTGCCTCCTCCATTTCTGGGATTATGGCATATTATAGGTTGTAATTCCATGCAGAATTATGACGCTATAGAGAACTGCAAACCATGACAACTAGACACAAGAACAGTTTTTTCCCCGAATGCCATCACTCTGCTAAACAAATAATTCCCTCACCACTGTCAA
>JANHFT010009989.1:291702-311702 GCA_032467955.1 Pseudoxenodon macrops | reverse complement strand
CCATACAGCTTCAATTTGGCAAGGTTGAGAAACACTGATCTAAACAGAACTTGAGTTCTATGCATAGAACTCAAGCTGAACCATTTTTGAAAGTTACTCTTAATACGTAATAAGATTGCTCATGTAACCAACAATTGGTATAAAGGTAGACATTTTATTAAGATGGGGACATTTCAGCTCCTCCTTTCTAGTGAGTGTTTCTATTTTAAGTATTTTAAGGATTCTTTATATTTTAGAAACATGTTGGTTTAGCGAAAATAAGGTACATTTGGCTTAAATTTAATCCACAGAGTATGTTATATAAATATAGGAATATTGTAGGTGAGGGGTTTGCATCCATTATTATATGCAAACCTGTCACCTAAATATTGAAGTCCAAAAGCTTGTCATTTTCTGACACTGGGAAAATATTATATTCTCAGTAGGCTTACAGGCCAAAGAACTCTCCAGACCTAGAACCAGTTAAGTGCTAGCTGTATACAACTAATTAGCGAAGAGCTAGTTTTGGATGGGAGACCATATAAAAGTGGAGTACCCAATGAAGGCAAACCACCAGAAGCATGAAAAATTAAATCTTAAGAAAAACTGAAGCTACAGAAACATCAAGAGACCAGATGATCTAATGTGGCTTGGGGAGAAGCAAAGACATACCAAAGTGTGCCACGCTAGTGCTCAGAGCAGATGGCACACAACAGTTCTTGGTGTTTGCAGTTATGAATCAACAAGATATTTCTACAAACCACACTCAAGAAATCAATTTTGCCAAGAATCTTGCATAAATCCAGGTTTTGATGGAATGGAAGTATAAATTAAGATGGTACATTGAAATCGAGTTTGGTTTTGGAAGGAAATTTGATATATTTCCCGAAGTTATAGAAGTGGGCATGTATTTGGGATTGTTATACTTTCAACTAGCTGTTTTCTTTTTGTCAATCTCAAAATATTTGGGACAATAACTAATTTGAAGGTACTCTTTTAACCTTTATCTGTACTTTCTTTTCTTTCCAATAAAATTATCTTCTGGATCTTTTCAATTCTTTCTGTGCTTGGGGCATCAAAGTGTGTGGTTTGGGTTTCTTTTCTTATGATCATAGTAGCAGATATTGAATTATAAAAATGAAAAAGCTGTTTCTATTTTTCTGTAAGAAGAAAGGAATAGGAATTGGATCCCATCTTCCTCAATGTGGTTGATTGTAGGGACCTCCGGGGTAGGTACGGCAAACTGAAGACATCTCCACAAAAGTGGAGCTGACAACTGAAGAAAGACCAAGGAATTAGTGAGTAGACTGGCTCCATGGAACATCTCTGGATAAGGTGAGGATGGGAGATCACCCACACATGCTCCAGATGGTTGCTCCTTTGCAAGAGGAGACCACAGGATATCAGTTTTGCATGGATTTGAGCACCGAGAGATAACAAGATCATCCCTTTTGGTCACAATCTAGCAGAGCCTTTTAAACGACACTTCATTTGCAAACCTCACTTTCTACTCACTTTCAGAAATTGTTTAAAACTATTGAAGACCTTCAGAATGACAAATCTAAAAAGTCATCAAATACAAGCATGTTCTTGATACCAGTTAATACTGGCACTTAGAACAAGACACAAAACATCAGAAACCTTAAAGGAGCTCTTTGAAGAACGGAGCCAGAAATTAGTAACTGTAATGTTAACAATGTCAATAATGATGTCTGTTTCTATGGATATACATTGTCTAAAATATGTTATGAAGAATGACAGGTGTGGAACAAATACCGGAAGTAGAATTACAAATGACAGGCCAGGATAATGATTTGGAAAAGGACACTTTACTGGATATACAAAAGAAACTGGCTAAAGTTTTAAAAATTAAAAGGAAAATGATTAACCAAGAGAATGGCCAGGTAAATGTTTTCTATTGTTATAAAAATGGCTTTTAAAGTCTTGAAGAAATCTGTGCAATGGGATAAATAAGAATTGAAGAGAAATCAAATCCTACAACAATATTTGAATTAAATATTAAGACTGTTAGAAGTAAAAGAAAGGAATATAAAGTTGGCTTATTTGATCAAAGTTAAATAAGACATGCTCTGCCAAATCTTTGTGAATTTTTTGCTGACCTCAGGATTAAAAATTGATATTTTATGGATTTGCTTATAAATATAGGATTAGGTATGGAATGAAGGCATGTTCAGGAAGGCTATTTGGTAACGTTGAAAGTAAATCGGTAACTAAAACACTCCTTGTAGGATAGGTAGAAGCACACACCAGCATTTTCACAATAACATTCTGGCTCAAGTTCAGAAGTTTCTAGTGATAACACACTAAATATAAAACTTCACAGCAATAATGTAGACTAAATGCATCAGGTCTGAGGCCTTGTCAGAAACAGAGTTGACACAACAAGGTAGGTTAGGCAAAAATATGCCTATATTTCAGCTACTACCTAATATTTAGGTGAACAAGTGAGCAGGAGAATATTCTCATGTATTAATCTGATTTGTCAGGAAAGGAGATACTCTATGAAAACTGCATATTTAACTTTCATTCTCTGAACTCTTATTAAGTTCAATTTTAGAAAATATAAATATTAACTTTTTATGAATTCCAGAGAAATACAAAAGCTTACCAAATCAACTATAAATGTATCCAATCAATTATAGAAGTGTCTAATGAGATGGGATTATATTAGACAGATTTATCAAGAAAAGTTAGTGAATTACAAAATATGCCTGGGAATACAGAATATAGAAACATCCAAAATGCCCAAATCCTCGCTGTAGTTGTCAACCTTTATTTGAATGAATGGGTAGTCTGTAATAATAAAAAAGTATTGTTTTGCATCATAGGCGAAATTTTGAAGCGGAGAAGTAATTTCTTTGCCTTAGATTTTTTTCTCCTTTCCTAATATCATTGCAATCTGAAATGCTAAGCATAATTTTGTATTTTATAATCACATATTTAAATCACCTCATTTGAGTTTTTTTGTTGGGGAGAGGGATTGTTAACTGGACACACATATAGAAATATACTGACATTTAAAAAGAAAATTAACAGTTAACTTGGCCATATGTTGCTATTATTATACTCATACAAGTGATCATTTCATCCTATCAAGAAAGTGGCAACATTTATAGTTGGTTAACCAGCTTACGATCACAGATCCATTAACACAAAAACTTAAATACTTAAAATATTTATAACATTGCACAAATGTCATACATATTAATTGAATGACTATTCTGTAATACAATAGGAAAGCATGCTGAAACAAAACACCTCAGCAGTATTTTAAAGCAGTAACCACCTAGCCAATTTCTGTATGTTCTGTAGTTTTTCTAATCCACTCTCCCTGTGGCTGAGCAAAATCGAATTGCCTCTCACATTTGCAGACAGCTCTGTGAAGGTGATAATAGAGCTGCTCCCTGCTGTCATGAGGCAGGAAATAGGAAAATGGCATATGGGGCTAAGAAAGAAATAAAAAAAGAATCAAACAAGAACAAAAGAGATTTCAACAAAGGACAAACTATAACCCAATATGCTTTGCAAGTTAATCTCTTTTCATAAGGATTCTGCATAATCATTCATCTGCAAACTTGCCCTAAAATGTGAATGGTTGCAAAGTTGTTAGGGAAATTTTTTATTTGGGAGAATATGCAAAAAGTACCCTATTCCATCTCATAAATGAACATTATGCATCTCTAGAGAAGGATTTAATCTATCTTGACCTGCTATTTCGTTTTGAAAAGGTTTGAAGGTTTTATCAACCTAAATTGTATTTATAGTCTTGACCCTAAGATACAAATTATATGGGATTTAATGGAAATGCTTACTATGTAGGAAAGGTTTTTCTTTAGTTTCTTTTTAATTTAGCCATAAGGACCAAAGAGTTCTTCAAGAACAAAAGTATAGAAAATAATTAAAGAAAATGAAATTTTCTATATACCTCAAGCTAGGCATATTTAATTTAAGCAAAAAAAGGGGAAAAGATAATTCTCATATTTTTATCTGAAGAGATGGTTGAAATAGCATGTTTTCCAAAATTTTCCATGTAAAAGAATCCACAATACAATATGTGATTTAAAAAAAAAACATTAAAAGAGGCACTTCCCCCCCATTAAAAAAAAAGTAGCACATACCTTTCCTTTTACACTCTGAATGGGATCCACTACTACTGCCACAGCTCTTTCTGAAAGGGCCTCAAAACTCTGTTGAGTATTGATATCCACACCAGACAACCAACAGCCAAAACCAGGATGACTGTGATACCAGCCAACAACCATCTCAGGCCTGGGGAAAAAGAGGCATTGGGAAGTTCAATTATTTGCAGCAAGACATATGAAAGTGTAATGTATAGAAGCACAAGAAAATACTAAGGTAAAAGAAAGGGCCAGGATAAACATTTGTATTTATGCTCATCACATTATAATAAAAATATTAAGGGAGGTGTAGTAACAAGTGTAGGTCAGGCTCTCAGTTTTTCATCCTGTTGCCACACCTCCCATCCAATTTTTATCCTTTCTGCATTTTGGGAAATATCTCCTCTGAACACACTAGAGCCAAGTTGGCTTTTCACCACAGAATATCTAGTTCAAGCATGGATGATAAGATCAAACGGCATCAAAAGATTAAATATCAATTAAAGCAGAAGTAGAGATTTCCTCAGAAAGCAATTTGTACTGTTCTCTTTGGTGGTCAAGACTTTTGTTAACATTAATTCTTATAAGCTTTTATATCTATATAAAAATTTCAGCACAAAAATGGCACCTTTTGAGACATTCCAAATGAAATCCTGATTTTTTTTAAAAAATTGTTTTTTCCTCCAAATAATTTTTGTTGGGTATACAGAACAGTGGTTGAAAAGTTGGAAAAGTGTGGTAGTTGTCCTTTTCTACTGTGTCAATACAGAAATTTAATTCTCTTATTGAATATTGTAATTGCTCCGTACCTGAAGAAAAACAGTGATGGGAATCTGAAAACACTTAGCTGGCTTTTGGCAATATATTAAATCCATTATTAAATGTAAACAATCTATCATATAAATCACCCAGAAGGAACAAGGTTATGTTTAAACACTAGTAAATGACAGAGCAAGAAATCAAGAGGACTTGGCTGTTTTTATAACATATTTTATAGTCAATTAAAAAAATCCTAACCTTCCAGTCTGTTTTAACATATCCAACATTTTGGCTTGAAACACAGGATCAACTGCCTCCACACTGACTCCCTGCATTTGGAAGCAGATTAAAAGAAGCAATTTTAGGTACAAGTAAACTTTCATGATAGATTCAGGACATAATAATATGATCTACCTTGTTTCCAGGAAAATAAGACAGGATCTTATTTTCTTCTGACCCCCGAAATAAGCCCTTGGCCTTATTTTTGGGGAGGTCTTATTGTTTTTGAGGTGCAGGAGGCACCGCAAGTGAGTGTGGTCACCTCATGGCTGCTACTGTGTTACGCTTGTCAGCTGTTCGCTCAAGGCTGTGCACACACTTCCAGCCATGCTTCCCAGGACTCTGCACCATGCCATCGGCCTGGCCATGGCGCTGTGACTGGATGTCCCATCGCGGCCTCCCTGTTCTTCGCTAATGGCTTTTGCAGTGCCCATTAGCGTGACAGAAGGGGTGCGGTGGGTAGGGTTGTGAGAGCGGCCGTTAGGTAAATGCATGTGGGCCATGTTGCCCCCTCCCTTCTCCCCCCCCCCGGCCTCGCCTCACCTCATATTGTTTGCACGGCAAGCAACTAGAGGAAATTGGGGGGACCAGCTGTGCATGCATTTAAATATTTTCAAGGAGGGCGTATTTTCAGGGGAGGGCTTATTTTAGTACATGCATTCAAAAGCCTGATTGGGCTTATTATCCAAGAAGGTCTTATTTTCTGGAAAACAGGGTACTAACAAAGAGAAATGTCAGAAATCACAGAAATATTTCTTTTAACAAACACATTTAATTCATTTATATTCACTCCTCTCTTTTAGGAGCGCACAGCAGTTTAAGCCTATGAAGTGAGCTGTGACTGCTTTGTCTGAAGCAGTCATCCCCTACTATGTACCCGGTCTAATCATGCTTTGAGAGCAATTCAAAAAGTAAATCACCACTATTTACAGCACTTAGCTTTCACATCAAAATCCAGCTTTTTAATTAATATCCCAAGTGTATAAATGTAATATTTAAAAAAACATTAGAGAGATTTTAGAGAAAAAAAACGAGCTTGAGAAGGGGTCAAAAGCGGACTTAATCTAGAATCCCTACGTGAGCACAAGAGGGCATAGTCTGACACCACCCCTCTTGAATGCCATTCAACCTTATCTAATCTCAACCAGGTACAAATCATCAGTTTGAGAAGATCCTGTGTATAGGCTTCAGCAATAAAACAATTAATTGAAATTTTCAATTATGGGCCTGGTTGTTTGCGCTCGACAGATTGAACCTTTCATATTGTTTACCATAGACTTTAATGCTTCATGCAACTGACAACATCTAGTTACAAAACAACATAGCTATTCATGACTGGAAAAGTTATATAGAACATAGAGAATCACATTATTTAACAGCTTGAATATATGCACTGCATGTATGAATATTTTCTTCAAAAAATTAAGTATGTTGGGGAAGAACATTTTTGAGGTACAATAATAACAGTGTTATAGCACATGTGCTAACTGAAAGAACTCACCGTTCCTGACTGTGGCATAGCAAACACATCAATCACTCTGACAGTGTAGTCATCAACAAATTCTCCAAGCATGAGTCCCATAACTTCCATGGGAACACCAGCTCGACCATGCTTCAACATCTGGAAAGATCAGAATTCTACTGAATAATATTTAAGGAACAGATGCTTGATTCTCTGGTGGTTTTTAAATTTCTTTTCTATTATATATTCACATCTTTAAAGAGCTATAAGGCCAAAAGCATCTTTCTCTGAAAACACTATAGTATCACTTGTCTTACACAAAGATTCATAACAAGCTATTATTGGAGAAATCAAGTTTCTGATAGCAAAAAACAATGGCCTGGCAAGAGAATGGATCATAACTCAGAAGATGATGTCTTTAAAAAAGAGAAAAGAGTACTTTATAAAATATATGATTCCTTCCAATGCCTATTAGTTCTGTTTGTATGAAACAATCTACAAAATCTATGCTCAAAATATCTTCATTGGAAAAAGAACCTATGACGAGCATAACACAGAACAGTGAGATACTGGTGGGAAAAATCTCTCTGCTTTTATAGCACAAATGTCATCTCTGACCATAAAATAGCTTTTCTCTTCTTTGATCAGTGTGCCAGTTATTGCCCAGATTTGAGAACAACAGACAAACTATCATAATCAATGCCCTGCTAGCTTCTCATTTAGGGTCCTGCAATATATGCCATATAGTGGGGCTTATACAGATAGCACCATTTTACTTTGTATCCTATATTGTACCATATATAAAAACCATGAATCATTTGAATAAGTCACGTTTAGAGGTTATGTGTAAACATCTATAGGCATGGAAGAGATAGCTGCCCATAGTAGTAAAATTAAAGCTACTTACCAGGACAGTATATCATCAACCACTTAAAATATACAGTGAAGAAAAAAAATGAAGGACAATGTACCCATAAAGAGTTCAATGAGAACTGAACATACTCATTAAATGCTAAGTTGCTTAGTAAAAATTGAGCAATTTTTACTTGCCAGGATGAAAAACTGAACGGAAATAAGAATATGACAAATGATGGCATCTGAAAGGTAGTGTTATCTAGATGTTGCTTGACCACATCACTCTCAGCATCCTTTTATATTGCTGTGAGCTGTACTTTTGCAACACCTGGAGAACTTCTGATTTCCGATTTCTCATACCTGATTTTTAAGTACCCCAGAAAATGTAACTTTTGATATAAGACACAGCAGAAACAACCCGCTTATAATATATTCAGTGCTTTGCACAATACTTAAAAAACACACAAATATTTACCTTTAGAAGTGCAAGCGAAGAAATGTAAACTTGCTCAGCTGTGTCAACTGCAGGTGCATCCGTTGGAGGGCCCTACATAAAGAAACAATACTCTATAATATACTGTACCGGTACACAACTCTTATTTTATAAATAAAATGAGCTTCATTTAAAAAGACACTGCAGGAATACATTTGGTTCTATTAAATGCACAATTTTGAAACAAAAACGGTAGCAGCAATCCCAAACCCCTCCTCTACTATAGAAGGGTTTCAACTTTTTCTTCCCTGATCATTAAAAAAGATTCATATGAAGGATACAAGCCTATTGTGGTTGTTTCCATCTATGTGAAACACTCAATATTCTTCCCTGCACATATGAAAACAAGCTTAGTAAGACACTGAACTATGAATTAGAAGACCTAATTCAAACTCTGCATCTGTCATAAACTCCTGTTTTTCAGCAAGTCACTAGCTGGCTTCACACACTGCAATACCCCAGTGCCATGGTTTGATGAATAAGCATAATGGTTATTTCTATATATTAAGTCAAAACCTTACATGTCACATTGTATCTTAGCACAATACGTGAACCCTATGACTGTTAGTATTGGCCCGGCATGTATGAAGATTACACAGATCCTTTTCCCATTCATACAATGCTGACTATTATTTATACATCTCTCAATTCCAGTCAAATCTATTTGGTTGTGCAGCATTTATCTAGCCAGAACAATAATAATAATAAATTACACATACTGTTCTTTCTCCCTCTCCCTCTCCTTCTCACATACACACAATCTCCAATTAACTACATGTTTCTTACAGTGGTGTGAATATAAATGCTGCTAGGCTAGCATGATTAACTGGCACCAACACAAACACAATTTCCCTTTGCTTCATCAGTTTTTAGTTAAAGAGAACTTGGAAAAAGGCTACAGGAGCATTTTGCAGATCCATTGGTGCAGTGAGAGAAAAAATGGACCTCCAATCCCTAGGCAGAAAAGCTGTGAACAAAATACTCTGCTCTTTGCTTTATGAGTAGCTAATAAAAATTAGCACAATTGTCCCAGGTGTGAATGACGACCAAGGCCAAAATTATGTATTGTTCAAGTGCAGAATGCCATCTACAGCACTGCAAAATTAAAATTATGCAATTCCTATGAATAATGATGTAGTACAAAATAATCTTTTAATTGTGGTTTGTGACCAAGGGTAACTTCACAGAACCCGCCACCACCAATATATGTTAATGATCAAGTAAGCAATAAGCATTTCCACTTAACACTTTATTAGTTTGCTTCATTATATTCAAAATTATTTAAACTATTTAAATATAATGAAGATCTACTTAGCTCTAAAATATCAATATGTGAATTTTCAAAGATGAAGTGGATAACTATAGGAGATTCAAAGAATTCAGCTCACAATTCAGAAATCCTATCCTGCAAATGACCTCTCTAAATACTACAAATGAGAGAGCAGTTCATGGCAACAGGTGTACAATAATTAATAGGGTGCATGGGTAACTATTAAGAATGTTTTATAAGGAAGGACTATATTAGAAAATATAAAATATTTTCTGCTAGTGGCAGAAAGTTTGCTAACAAAGTATCAGGGATTTTGATCTCTCCACATTACTCTGGAATACTCAATTCTATTTCCTCCTTTTATATCATCATTTTCAATTAATTTCTGAAAAAAGCAGTATTACTGTTAAATAATTTGGATTTATCACACAATTGGTCCTTGTATTACTATTTAAATACTATTTAAAATAATACTAAGTACAGAATGTAACTTTTAATATTTCATTCTTCTAATATCAGTTTTTGAACTATTATGTTATTTTGTGTATTCGCTTATAGAAGATCTTTTTCCCTATGGGTTTTTTAAATATTAGTGCTTTGCCCTCACTGATGTCAACAAAGTTTCTTAATTTAACCACAAGTTAGTATACAACTATATGCTGTTCCCTCTTCTATCTTCCAAAGTTTCCTAAACAAATTTCCCTAATGTGCTTTACACCATATACTGTATTCAATTAGCTGATTTAAAATCTTATGCCAACTCTTATGATTAATAAGGAAAAACTAGATAGTTTCATTTGATATAAGCCAACAGCCATTTGGTCAAAAGGACTTCTCATTTTGCTTATAGTGCTTAATCTTGAGTGTTCCTCAATCGTTGGAATAGATCTGGTGTTCAGGACATTACTAATGGCAAATGAATAGTTTCCATTGCATGTTGCCATTCCGCTGATATATGTTTCTCAGATACAATTGAGAACCAATTCTTTTATTCTAGGCTTGCTATATTTAACTAGTCTTACATGTACCAATTCAGCCATAGAGCCTATCTGCATAATCATTTGAAAATATACTGTATTGTATGAGTGCATAATTGCTACCCCTATTATACACTTTTTCTGAATATTATTATGGTATTTCAGAATGAATACTTTCAGAGCAACGACACAAATTTGATTCATTATGGTACTGTTTTGAAGCAAAATTCTGGATATCTATTTAAACAAAACTCCATTTAAAATCTTCAGTTTAGTTACCATTCTAAGTACAAAAATAAATAATTTTTACTTTTGTAATAATTACTACAGTAATTTACAGCAAATTATTTTAAGAGACTAGAAGAAACACACAGATACTGATCCACCAAATTACAATCAAGAACGATGGCCAGAAAATGACTGTCTGTAGATAGCAAGATGCATTGGGCACCCTTAGTTCCACCAGAATGATGGATTATTTTACACTCTTCTGTCCCTATGTATAAGTTCACTGACATGCAAGATGGCACATCTGTACCCCACAAACTGTAGAAGATTCTTGTGTTTTCTCCCCTACCTTCCCTTCCCATTTACCACTGGGCAACATTAATGAAGATGCACAGCGCTTGTATATTAAATTGTTAAGATTATACATCAAACCACATCTGCCTGTCATTTTCCATTCCAACCAGTGATCTACAAAGGTGATGAAAAGTAAATATACTTTTCGCTGATATACCAGATGCATGAGAATCCCCAGAGAATCAATGTGTTAACATCATCACCAAAGACTGAAACCGAAGCAAGCCTTTAAATTTGGTCGTTTACTTACAACTAAAGTAAGCCACAAAAATAAAATAACACAACTTTATGGCTTTTAAAAGTTCTTTTTTATCCAGGGCATACAAAAACAAGTGAGGAAAATCATTCCTGATTATACTTTTTAAGAAAAGAAACAGATGCTTCTTTCTGACTAAACTGTCTACCAAGTGTTAGACAGTGAACTGACCTGCCTGCAGGGCAATCGCATCAGCTGTAAGCTGCATCAATCATTTCTTTTAGCCATTCCTTATTAGCTAATGCAAAATTTAAGGTAGTTTTTCACAATTAAAAAGGCCTTTTTGCATTTTAAAATACATATACAATGTTTCTAAAAATCTAATAGAAGAAAGATCAAGACAATCAATCCAGTGAGGTTAAAAGGAGGCATTATTTTTCTTCATGAGCATTAGAATATAATCCAACTAGAAAAGCTGTGACTTTTCCTTGGGCAGCCCTTGTTGACTAAGTGTTAAAAAAGGCATTTGCCATTCTAACAGCATAAAACTAACGCCTTAAAGTGTTATCTACTCAGGCCTTTTAGCAAATTTGTTAACACTTTTAGGTATATTACTCCACCTTTCTCTTAGTGTGAACTGGTATCAATTATTTAGCCAGTTTTATTATGTTATTAGAATACCTGCTGATTTATCATGAATCAAAGTGTCATTTTAGAGCACTGCCCTTTACGTCACCATACATTTCTTTAAATGTAAATGATGGAAAATAAATAAAGCCACAGCTAGAAAAAGAACCGCAGACCTAAAAAATCACTTAAAACTCCTACTAAATAATCTTCCCCATTTAACCATGCTGCATTAAAAAAAAAAGTTTTTAAATGTGGAAAAAGCTGTCCACTTCTTTAAAATGTCATTATAAAGGATACTTCTGTAACTAAATTATTAGATAGCTAGATCCAATATTATTTTCATCCATTCTTTTTAGTTAAAACTCCTTTAAAATATAAACACAACAAAACAGACATAAGCAAATGTACAACTATCCAACACTGTCATGTTTATTCTTACCCAATAAAATAAAAATAGGAACCTTTTAATACTTAATTTTGTGAGTATTAAACAACTAGTGTGAAAAACAAGATGCATGTAAACTACTTCTACTGCCTCTGCCTCAATGACTAGCTGAGACAACCTGTTATAGGAGGTGTTAATTGGCAATAGGAGTGCAAGTCAGAAGCATGTTCCCCATCGTCCTAACCCAGCAAGGCTAGGTCATTAAAGTGGAAATGAATTCTTTCATGCTGACTTAACTCTTGGAGTACAGATTTTCAGCTGTTACACCTACAGACAATTGAGCGTGTGTGCTACTTCAGATGGCACAAAAAGAAGCATTTTCCTCTTAAAAATAATTGTATTATGTATACGGTTTATTATGCACTATATACCAGAAGTAATCTGTGAATGATCTAATGGTTAAGGCACACATGACTACATGGAGACGTACAAGTAATCAAGGGTACAAGTATTCTGAAATGCACAACAGTCTGCAGACTTACAATAGAAGTCTGGGACAAATGACTTTCTTTAACAAAGGAAATGGTAACATGTTACTGCAATTGTGCCTAATTGTATCAGAAGTTGCAAATATCTTTCTCAAGATATTAGGCACAATTGACAATAAGTCTTAGGAATGGAACAGCACAGAAACAGAATGAAGTAAATAACTAAGTAAGTTTATATTTTTACTAATAATTGGGCCACCTAAGAATTTTAGTAGCATGAATATATGGAGAACACAACATCTAAACACCACCATTTTGACAGCTTTTGTGTGAAACAGTTGTAGGCCAAATAAAAGGCTTAAACTTCTGATCCACTGTAACGTTCATCAAGCAATGTTCAACCAGTTATATAACCTTTTCCATGACTCTTGATCTGTAGAAATGGATTGTGTACAGTGGTCCTTCTCCTTTAGTTCCATGCATATCTGGATTCATTCTCTGGGTGTTGCCTTACTGTAGGCAGGTGACTATTGAATTAGAGATCTCACAGTGTAAATTTGAAAGAACGTAGAATTTCTGCACAATTGGAGACAGGACTTACAGGATCCCTGGGTGCACAATAGACTCTATGCATCTTAGAGGAACATGCATAGAACTCCCATTCGGACTTGTTCAGGTCAACAAGATCTGGGACTGAAGCCTGTGTGTACTGGTGATATGGGGTGCATGGCCAGTAAGTGAAACTCATCTATTACATACTTTTAGACCTCATGAGCTTTAGGTTAAACATCACAGAAGGTTAAGAAAGGCAAACACTGAGTGACTGACAGATCTGCCCTGAAATCGGAGTGAATTGTTGCAATTTCTTGAGGCGTGGAAAGATTTTGGATAAAGGAGAAATATTTTTGTTTTATAATTCACTCCATTTCCACTCCCAGATTCTCATGTTGAGCAGTGACTCTTATTTTAATTGGTATACAGGTAGTCCTTGACTTATGAGGAGTCACTTAGCAACTGCTTAAAGTTATGACAGACCTCCCAAAAAGTTACCCAGGACTCAAAATTCTGACAACATTCCCTACCTCCCTCCCTTACCTGACCACATTTTGGTTGTTGGCCCTCATTTATGGCTATTCCCTGTATCTTGCAATCACATGGCTGCAATCTGCAATGTTTTTTGCCAGAAACCAGTGTTTACTTTAGCTTTCTGGCAAAAAAATGTTCCATAGTGAACTGTGGACTTCCTTAATGACCATTGTATTTACTTAATGACTGTGTTTTATGATTCACTCCATTTCCACTTCCAGATTCTCATGTTGAGCAGTGACTCTATTTTTAATCGGTATACAGGTAGTCCTTAACTTATAACCGGTCACTTAGCAACCCCTTAAGATTACGACAGGCTTCAGACTCGAATTTCTGACAAACGCTCCCACCCCACCCCATCATCTGGCTATATTTGGGGTTTCAGCAACCAGGGCTCAATGGTGGCCATTTGTTGTGTCTTGCAATCACTATAATTTACAAAGATTTCGCTGGAAACCAGTGTTTACTTTCAGTTTTCGGAGGAAAAAAATGTTCCATAGCAAACAGCAGGCTTGCTTAATGGCCTCTGTGTTTACTTAATGATCATTCAAAAAAAAAAAAGGTCATAATACTGGGCACAGTCATGTGATAGGCTGCTGAATGACCATCACAAATTATGACCAAAATTGTAGATTCAATGCTGCTCTACTTTATGAAAGGTAATACAAAACGTGAGTTAACCCTTCCATCTTATAGTTGTATAAGATGATATACTTCCATCTTAATCAGCAACAATCAACTCCTGTGCAGCCATAACAGATATCATAATTTGTTACAAATACCTGTTCTTTTTGCACAAAACATTTTTAATTGTGCCCATTACAAACTTGTTAGCAGTTTTTCATTGCAGGGACTACCACTGTTGCACAGTTCATCAGTTTGTCTCAGTCAGACAGCTATGCATTTACATATATTTAAAATTAGCATGGATTAAAAATCATTGTATCAACCTGTATGAAAGTTTGCACATGTCACCTTCCCATCACCCTGCTTGCCAATTTCATTCTAGACTGCTAAAAAGTAAAGGCAATACAGTTATGTTCCTTCCATGTTAAGAGTATAGAACAGTAAAGATCATTTTTCTAATTTACATTTCTGATCCTGGCAATGATCCAGAATACCTATGTCCAGACTAACCCAGAATACATTGGACAACTACTTGAACATTAAACTGGGCACACAGATTATACTAGATGATATCTGCTAAGCAACAAACCATAAAAGAATCTACTTTATGAAATGTAGTGAGAAACTGTGTAGATAATTAAATAACGTCATAGCAGTCAATAAGTACTTGTGAAAAAAATTAGGATGGAAGACGCAAAGACAATACAGGAACAAAATATCTTTTTTTATAGTGAGGCACTATGTAAAATTTCTTTCTTAGGTACAGTAGAAATTATTTTCCATCCATGAGGTTATCAGAACATTAAAAACAGAATAGCTAGAGACATTTACAATGCTTTAAAGAACATCAAGGGAAAGGATGTAGAATATTGATTATATCTGTGTTTTGGATTTTATGCCTTAAAATAATCTAAATAATACTCCATATGAATTATTTGAGAGAAAATGCACGGCCAAGAGAGCAGCAGTCAAAGAGGGAAGAGTCAATGTTTAAGAAGTATAAATGCAAACAGGTTGATATGGTGACTCTCCTCTGAGCAAAGCCACATTGAAAGCTATATTTTTTTGGAAAGGAAAATAAAGGCTGCAAGTAGTTATCTGTGCCTCATTGTCGGATCATTTCAATATTTATACAGATTTGTATTATTTTTATTTCATTGGAAAGACTTTAAAGACATTTAAACTCAAGTTATATTACTGAATAAGTTAAATACAATAGTAAAACACTTAAGGATTGGGATTCAGGAAAGGGCAGTCTAAGCATAATAAGACAAATATAAAAAGTCCCCTCATCTTGCATTTATATTTTTTTTCAAGAAACTATTTAGGAAAAGATGTGGACCAATATTCTCTAGCATATGGTTTTATTCTATCTTTTAAATCTGACTGATCATATTTATAAAAGGTTACAGCTTTAGAAATGTTACTACAGTTAAATAAAAATACAAAATTTATCTGTAGGCAGATAAATGGCAAAGCAAAAGGTATTACAGTAATTCCTAATACATCAGACTATTGACATATCAAACTTCATAAAGCTTTCAAAGGAGAGGCCTAAGGCAATATCTGAAAGCAATCTTACTATACTGATCTTGAAATATTAAAAGAAACAGTCCTTACATTTAGTCCTTTTAAAAGGCATCACTATTACATAATCCAAAATGAAATTAGATTACAGGGTTAAGATCTACATATATTAGACCAGTAGTAGATTCAACAAGATTTTTAGATCAGTGGCAGGTCTTTTAAGTGCTACAGGTTTTATCAATTCTACAGCATCAAGCAGTGCAGCACTTGAAACCTTTCAAAGTGACAGTTTTCAAGTGCCATGTACAATGCCCTAATCTGGAAGTGTCCCAACCAACCCATCTGATCAACAATTTCACAGATGGAAGCACTTGATGGCTAATTGGCAAGCCGATTATTCAAACAAAATAGCTATTTGCAATTCTTGCTTCTTTATTTCCAGTAGAAGTGCTAACACGGCTAAGAGACAGGTCACCCCTCCTCCATGCTCATTTTTAAAATAAAAGATCTACCTTTCTAGCTATTCCCCTGGGTACCATTTAAAGCACTGAACTGAAGTTGCACTAAGCAAATATGACAAGATATAGTGTTCTGTAACGAAGGACAGACTTTTTAGCATTTCAGTTACTCTTTTTGAGGGCTGTATACAGTGTTACTCTGGGTTATTTACCCACCCACGTCATCATGTCACCAGCTGTCAATGCTATTGTGCACTCGAAATGACATTTTAAAATTCAGAAGAGGAAATGCAGCAAGAACACTTAATTTAAATTTACCAGATAACATGGGTAAATTCTGAACCGTTCCTGAGAACATTGCAATGGTATAGCTATGTCCTATCTCTCACATGCTTTGTGTACATTATGGATACCAGCAAATGTAAGAACAAGATAATGGTTCTAATACTGCTCATTATAAAGGTTATGAACAAGTATGCATACCTACATCTGCTATTTGGGAAGTGAGAATTATTTGCTCTTCTGCATGTTTGTTGCAAAAAAAAAATAGTGTAGAATACTGTGTATTACAACTTTAACTTAAAAAAATACAATCCATGAAAACATTTTTAGTTCTTGAAAAATTCACCCATATCCTACCTTCCTTAATATACACTTCTCTGTCAGAAAAAGTGCAATCAACTAGTTTAAAAGACTGTTAACCTTTTTTCCAGAAGGCAATAGTCACATTCAAAATTGAATTGTGTCGAATTCAAAAATCAATGTTCTGGGAACTTAGCTTGAAAGCAAACTATGAATTCAACAAACCCTGGCTTATCATAGGCAGGTATCTTCTCTTCTTGGGCACAGAAAAGACAGATATGGGGGTGCCCACTTCAAAGCTTGAACTTCAACTGATAACCAGAAATATGTAGTGAGTCATAGCCAGGAGCAGCAAAACTATATCCACATTTAGTCTAAATCCAAAGGGTATCACAAAAATATCCAGGTGGCCTCAAAAACATGTAACAGGTCAGATTTTGACTTCTATATGCTTCATTGAAACAGACAGGTAGAGCAGAAAATGGTACTATTAACATGTTCACACCTTTCGTCAATCTTCTATACTGGTGCAGTTTCTTTTAGTTTACACAATTGTGGGTATACTATTTTGTTTCCTTGCAACAATAGGAATTCTTTGCTAAAGAAAGAAAATTGCTTTCATAAACAGAGGGAATTTCAAAAGTAATTTGGATCAAACTCTAAAAGTGTGTACTAGATGTTGGAATTGTTTATCTAGACTTTTGTCATAATTATGCAATATTATATACAGTATGCAATATTTTAGATAAGCTGCTTTTAAATTTAGAAATATATTTTAAAATTTTCAATTCAAGTCAGTCATGGGCATACGAATCTCATTCTCATCTTTAAATTGGACATGCATTCAATCATTATGCATAATAATGGAAAAATATAGTTTACAACCAACTTATATTCTACTTAAAAGAGAGTAATCTTAACCCATCATACATATAGAAGTTTAACAAATACCTTCAACAGTCTAAACAATGCCTCTGAAAGCAGGATTTTTCTCCCATGTTATCAAAGACTTGTTTCTACAGTTGTTCAATTGCATTTCAGAATCTTCCATATATTAATAATATTCTATATGTAAGAAACTGCTGCAGATTGCACCCCTAAGGCGTTTATGCTCATGGAAAGACTTGATTTTAGTGGGCGCCTCAACTAACTGAAGCTGGAAGAGACAATTTCTCCTATTGTCTGTAAATCCCCAAATCTGTCCTCAAATGTTTGAGAACCTCCAGACTAGCATGAGACATAGCATGGAGAAAAACACTCAACAAAATTCTTTACTTTTGTTTGAAAAGTTTTAATGCTTTGCAGTGTGGAATGGCAGTACAGTTCCCATTCAATCATAGGCTCCAAGCAACCAGTATTCAGTCTTCCATGTTTAGAAGCAAGTTGTCTCTAGATTTCTGCCTTCCTGGACAAACTGGACTAGTTTCACACCTTGGACAATCCATCTTATAAAAAGGTGTCAGTCACAATGAGACAGATTACTTAAACTATGGTGTTATCACCTAACAAAAGGAGGCTGATAGCTACCAATTTTCTTTCTTATTTTAAAAATATGTTGACTTATTTATCACAAAGTTGCACTATCAAAATAGATAACCACAGGAGACAAAAAACAACAAAGTTGAGGTTTTTCCCCTAGTATTTGTCTTGTATGATTGCAGAGTCTACTTATTATTTGTGTCACCTTGTTCTTACAAGAAAGCTATCAGTACATGATGCAACAAGATCTTATGCAGAGTGGTGTGCTGATTAGGACTGAACTGGAAGTGACTGGCCCAAGAATACACATCTGGCTTTCATGCCTAAGTGAAGACTTAGGTTTCCTCATTCCTAGTCTAGCACCTTAACAATTACACCATGCTGCATTGCAAGAACAAAGTAACAGTTAATATATTAAATTCAGCATGTGTCTCTTTTCCTAATTTTCTGACTAAGAAAAACTTCAATAATTATGAATTTCTTATTGTGTTAAAGAATAAGGCTCAGGAAAAGTGTTCCAATTGCATAGTGTTAAAATGTATTTTTAAATGGTATTCACTGAGAAGCACCTGGAAGAAAGTGCAAAATGCAAATACTTGCTATAAAATTTAAAAAGAAAAGCTCTGCTTTGGGTAATACACTATACTCTTGATTAGTTGCACAATCACCTAAAGTAAATACCTACACTAATAGCAGAGTCTTAAAAAATCAATGAAATATTCAATTTCAGGGAGAAAAATAAAGTCTGTATCCTAAGTTACCTTGTATTAAAGCAGAAAGTCTGTAACTGAAAATATGGAGATATAAATGCAGCTCACAGTATGAAGTCAAAAGGAATAGTTTACATCTAGCTCTTCAGCCATTGGGTAGCCAAAAGAATACCTTCAGCTGTAAAGTTTGCTCATGCATTAGATCTTCAGAAGTGCATTGATAGTTCTGAGTATTAGAAATATATTATGCATTTGCAAAACAGCAAGCCTTCTCTGTGGTGGCACTTTTACTTTGGAATGTCTTTACAACAGAGAGATAATTTGCTTTCCTTTCAGCGTCATGTCTGAACATTCCTTTTTGCTGAGGCATTTTACATTTACATTTTAAAAATACACCAAAGTATTCATTAGGATACTTGTTGGCTGAATAGTTCTGAGGATCTTTCTTACAATTTTATTATTGCTGTAGATCGTATTTTAAAATAATATGCAAACTATAAATGATTTATCAATTTAAAAATGACAGGAAGTAATTTGTCTACCACTAATAAAGTCAACACTGCTATTTGATGAAATGGCTCTCATTTATCTGTTTTGTAACCAGTGGGTAGCAGTTGTATAAACATCCACGGGCATTTTTTCAACTGAAATTTATATGAATATAAGTAGCTCTGGTTGGTAGTTGGGCTGTTGGTCTGAGCTCCGAGCTTGGCAATTTGATTGCCACGGTTTCATCACCATTCGAGCAGACATCGTTAGTATGCTTTGAATTGTGCTCGTCTGTCAGAGCACTGGTCTTTAAATACCTTTTTATGTGATACAAATTAGCATGGATGTTGCTTGTTTGGCTACTTCTGAGTCATGGTCTGACTTTGGACTGTTTGATTGGCTGGCTGTTGTTACTGAGACGTGGTCCGATTTCTTATGAGCCACGTCAGACCACATCTCAGTAATAACCAGCCATTCAAACAGACCAAAACCAGATCATGACTCAGCAGTATCCGAACAAACAACACTAATTTACACCACAGAGACTG